>JXSR01S022274.1:0-23975 GCA_000969725.1 Ophiothrix spiculata
CGGGGTAATTTGATTGATGGTTTTAAGTTTTATAATGTGCTTTTTGAAGGTGAATCTTAAACACACTTTAAATCAATGAATGTAAAAACTTTTCAATGTATTCAATTGATATCTTGAAGGATTTATAAAGTTTGTTTCAGACTATGAGAAAACTAATAGAATTGATGCATTTAATACTCATATTGCTCAAGTTATTATGCGCAAACACCTTAAATGTTTATACAAAGTTCCAGGGAAAAGATTTTTAAAAGTAAGTGTTCTTATTGCAATATAAATGGATGATAGAGCTGTGGTTTTACCTTGTATTTTAGTATTACAAAAACATTTAGAATTAGACAATAATAACTGCGCACCATCTTTTTTGAGGTCATTGTTTAAAATCGGGGGTGTTTGTTTTGGGCCGAGGTACTTTTCTGAGGGAGCGTAGCTCCCGAAGAAAAGTACCGAGACCCAAAACAAACACCGACGATTTTAAACAATGACCGAATTAAAATATGGTGCAAAGTTATTATTGTCATTAATAACCGTAATTTTATCTTTAAAATCCTTACTGATTTTGACCAAAAACGGGTGAAAATCATAATTTTATTTAGTTTGTTTCTTTGCCATCTGCTAAAATATCGATCGGTCTAGGCACTGCGTCCGCGTTGCGTTTAGTCAAACGCGACCTCCGCGATATCATTGCGTGCGCGTAATGCTGCGTTTAAAGCATACGCGCTACGCGGGTCATTAACAGAAGTCATTGTTACCTGATAATGACCGCGCAGTAGTTTGCGTAAAAGTAGAAATAATCTTACTAGATTGGATCGCGCTATTACGCAGGTTATTAATAATTATTCAATAATAAAATAAATCTCATGATACAATTTTTCTCCCAAGACATATTGATTTGAATATCTGATTCATTTTGTTCTCCGAATAGTACATGTTCTATTCTATTTTATTCTTTACTGTAGGAGTACGTTTTAAGGCTGGGGTAGACCTTCAACTAGCATGAACTGTTTTTGTACTCTAACTCTCAAACTAATTGCATAAACCATATAAAAGTATACATTTTTAGAAGCGGATTTTTACCCTGAACATGATGATGATATCAGTTTTTGACCAAAAATGTCAATTTTGGCAAAAAAGTGCCAAAAACCGTATTTTTTGCCCCAAAATTTCTGGAAAGCCTTACTAAAATTTGCCTTCGTTAAATTTTGAACTTTTTTGCTTTTTGGAATTTAGAAACAAATGTCTAGGAACGGTTTTCTCAAATTTTTGATTGTTATCTTATTTTTTGAAAAAAATGCCAAAAATAGGCAAAAATTTGCCATTTTGGTGGCAGCGGTTGGATTTTTTACATTTGTTGACCTATTTTTGGCATTTTTTAGAAAACTAAGTTAAAAATCAAAAATTTGAGAAAACCGTTCCTAGACATTTGTTTCTAAATTTCAAAAAGCGAAAAAGTTCAAAATTTCATGACAGCAAATTTTAGTTAGGCTTTCCAGAAATTTTGGGGCAAAAAAATGTTTTTTGGCATTTTTTGCTAAAATTGACATTTTTGGTCAAAAACTGATATCATCATCATGTTCAGGGTAAAAATTCGCTTCTAAAAATGTATACTTTTATTAGTTTATGTAATTAGTTTGAAAGTTAGAGTACAAAAACGGTTTATGCCATTTGAAGGTCTACACCAGCCTTAATGTCCTCTTATTCAAATTGAACGGTGAAAAATTCAAAGCAGCCAAAAAAAGTAAAATTTTAATATGCTTCTTTTAAAATATTTGTTTTTTATTTTGTTTTATGTTCAACACATTTAATGCCTTGGTATGGGCGACGACGTAAAAAATATATACTAGTAGAAGCAACCTACTTTGAGAACGAACTTAAAATATGATGATGCAGCAGCAGTAGAAATAGAAAATCATGAAAGCAAACTGTTCTGTGGAATATTGCATTTGAATATTTGAATACTTTATAATGTATCCGGAAATATAGCATGTTCGTATAGTACTTTGAGTTACATGTAGGAGATGCGCTGTGCAATGTTTATTAACAATAATGTTATAGAACATGTCAATTGATGAATAATAGGTATATACCTGCTTTTTTAATTTTACAGAAACGTAAAACTTGCAAGTTATAAGTTTCTGAGAGCTTACTTTGTGTCTTAAAAACTGAAAAAACAACATAACTTGCGCTACATCCAACGAATTCAATTAATAAAGGATGTCAATACTTGAAAATAATTATTCTTTCTTGTAGCATGAAAATAATTGGCCTGCAGATTCCGGCAATGTCAGAAATAAGATGGATATGTGAGTTCTTGGAATCCCAATGTTTTTTTTCTATCAATGTGTAATGCTTAATAATAAACTTGAGAAACATTAAGCAGGCAAGGTGGTAAATAAAAACAGAAACAAATATTAACTTGTAACTTTCTAGATATTCATGAATTATGTTGATCTACAGAACGTATTATTAGCAATTGCATAACTCTACTCCTTCTACCTCAGGCCATGAACTTACGTAACACACAACGTATAATATTATGATACGCTTAACTCCTCATATAACACCACCAAAATCAATTCTAACATTAACGCTGATAACACTTGAAGTAGTATTTATTTTAACTCATTTTTAATTAAAAGATCTATTTTCAAGTGTTATTGCTTGATCTTAGAGTAAAGTAGTCGTGCTTACGTGCACATAATCTTATGGAGATAACCAATGTCAATAACTTATCTCAAGGTCATTTAAGGAAATATTGTCAAATAAGAAATTTGATTGATGTTAATCTAAACCGACAAGAATGATGACCTTGAAGTAGGGTAATTTGATGCTAAAGTTATTATACCTATGCTCTTTTAGAATCCAATAATTAAAATTAATGAGTTGTAAGCATATTTCTGTTGCTTATTCAGTCATCTGTTCCTATCGCATTATTGGCACACCAGCATTCGCCTTAGATAAGTAGCCTTCACTAATAATATATAAGGATTAATTCGGACTGATACGATTGCATTAAGAATGATAATGTGATATTTTCACGAGTCAACATATTTGCAAGAGCAGTTCCGGATTATTTATATACGTTCGCTTTGGAGACATGAGCTCCTCTAAATAGGAGTCGTCGATTTTTTTTTTCTTAAGTACCACTTCAGTTGAGGAGAAATGTGCTAAAACGGGGTCAGGTCAGAAAAATCATGATAATTGACTGTTATTGAAATCAATAAATTTCCTACAAAACAAATCTGCAGGATGCCGTAAGACCTTTTTAACCCATGTCTAGCCAAGAGGGAAGATGTAGAAGGGGGTGTTAACCTTAACATTCATTTGCAAAATTGTCTTAATATGATAAAAACTATCTGAATAATGCTTTAATTTATTTTACTTAGTATAGCATTAAATACGTAACATAATGCATACGGTAGGTAATTGTCCATGGTTAAAATCAAATACATTCTAATACGGGTACATTTTAAGAAGGGTACAACTTAGTACCCTAAACTTGTGAGAGCTTTTTAAAAAGAGCGTCAAAGTGTACAATTCCTACAATGGATATTGCAGTCAAAGGCAACTTGATAAAAGAGTCCATGAGTGTAAAGAAACGTGTATTATCAGAATACAAGCCTATATGACATTTCTGTTAGAAGTACAAGCTATGTGGAATCACAATCTCATAAAACAATATATGTGACCGTCCACCCCAAAGCAGCAGTAAATGCCAGTTCTTGTCATTTTCACTTTTTTTAAGTATTTGCAAAGACCATTTTTTAAGGATTAAAATGTCACCTTAATGAACTTCACATTATTTCCAGAAGTCAAGTTATGGTCCGTCAAAGGTTGTCAGAGAGTAAACGAATAACTGAGATATAAATACGTTAAAATGATCAGTGAGCAAAATCTAGGAGCACTGACCTTGAACATTTAAACCACCGCAGCACGAATTTGTTCTCTAAGTTTCGTAAGGGTTTTCACGAGACAATTTACAGTTAGTTGTTTGTCTAGATTTCCAGAAGTCAAGTTATGGTCCGTCAAAGGTTGTCAGGGAGTAAAATGTATAACTGAGATAAACGCGTTCAAAGATTAGTAAGCCCTATATTTTTTGTTGATCGTCTTAAGAATATGCCAATTTATTTTACATTTCCTATCATTTTCTTGAAATGAAACTTTGCTGGTATTTTGTAGTAAGTACTAGCATTGTGAATCTGTCAAAAAATCAATTTCGGCTAATTATGACCTTGACATAAATTTTCACCTGTAGCGCAAAATGAAGCTTCTGAAATTTACTGCTCATACGGGCTGGACGGTCACATATTATTATTTAATTGTTTTCAATTTAAGAAAACATTATTAACCTATTACTTTTTAACCAGACCATTATAAGCAAACTGCAACTTAAATATTTTGTAACCCGGTCATTGTAACTAATTACGTAGACATGCAAAAGATTTGTTGATTTTCCTTTATAAATTTTGGAAGATATTTGTAGATCTTCAGGAAGAATCATTAATTGATATTATCATTATGTGTTATTGAAAGTAAGAGAAAAATTGCATAAACTGGTCAAATGAAAGTTCATACGTTATTGTAGATAAACATATTAAGATGTTTAAACACGTCAAAAATTTAAAAGGCATGACTTGTGCTATAAGCTTGTTTAAACCTCTCTGTATGCATAAATGTGGCAATCAAAAGCAATATTCGAACTTGGAAAACTAACTGTTGCGTTGATAAACTGCTTTCCTGGTTTCCTAAAACGATAATTTAGAAGAAAGCTTCTACCCGTTCAGAATGAGAGCATAATATCAAAGATATAACTCCTAGTGCTATTCTAACAAACCGAAAAATTATAGATATCTATATCCTTTCATGTTCTTTCAAAAGAAATGTATGTTGACTACCCACTTGAAATATCAACCTTGACGACTGTAAGAATACACTAAAAAGTAAGCGATTCAGAGGCACAATGTCATGCAAGGTTTGGTAAATTTTCTATGTAGATTATACATTCAAAGATTTTTGACAAAGTTAAACCTGTAGTTTACTGTTATTCAAAAAAAAAATATCACAGACAGATTTCAAACCGTCCAAAATGCAAAATATTATATTACTTCTAGTGATATCCTAATAAAAGCTATGGTAAAAATGTTTCGTACAAACAGAGTTCTCACTATTATTTAACCATTTTGTATGTCTTTAAAACGTCAGTTATTTTGCGTAACCTAATCTATAGACAATAGAAGTTGATAAAAATGAGTTTAAATATATCAGTACACCGCACGAAAATGTTTAATCGTGTGTACGTTCGGGTAATTGTGAATGTGACCACATCGTAAGGTGGCTTAACACAGATGCGGTGTCGGACACGAGTGAGCTGATATCAGCGGTGGTGGACACAATTTCAAAGTATTTATCCCGGGCTTTTAGCGTACTTTCTGGCGTACTGTATCTTGCGCTTTAATATAACGCGATCTTTCACGTGCGTCATTTAGAAGTCAATGGTAAAAAGTGGTAAAACATAGTGTTTTTTAAATGGATTTTTCTCAAAAACTAAGTCATTGACCCCCATTTATTATTTCAGAAATGTGATCAGCACATATGAAAACACCATTTATCAACAAATTTGAAAAATAAATAGAGGAATTCTATCAGTGCTAAGCCACCTTAAGCGAAGACAAGATATTGTTATCTTCTCACGTTTGCCAACGTCTATTAACTACCCACTTTCAATGTCCACCTTGACGACAATAAGAATGCACTACAAGAAGTAGACATTTTTGAAGAGGCACAATATGCAGGGTTTGAAACATCAGTTTGAGGTGATAACACTCTAATGATTTAACCTGGACAATTAATTGATGTTTAAAATTGTTTTAATGACTTCTAGCAATTTGATAAAACCTCAAAATGTGTTGTCTTTTTTGATAAAAAACAAAAAGCCTCGAATTGTGTTGTCGTTTTTAATAAAAAGCAAAAAAAGTCTCCAAACATTGTGACTTCATGCATCAGTCCCCTGATTCGCTTCGCGAAATGCAACAAGATGTATAGCACGATTGAATCAAATATGTGTCCTTCTTTAACATTAGGGATCATTAAGGGGCCTGTTAACTCGGCCGTTTGTTCGGTAGCAGAATTTAGTTTTTCTGCATTTTCTGATACTTCAGCATGTTACCTTTTATTACAGACAATAAAATACTACAAAACAAAACTTTTAAACTTATTTATAGGTAAAATTAAAAGATAATTTTGACATTTTACAGTAAAATAAACACGTGGCTCTTGGCGGGAAATTACGGGCATAGATACGCGTCCTATATTTTGCGTTTAGGTTGCGTGTTTTGATGTGCGTGCCTTTTTGCGCGGTAACAAGTACTGCGTGCGCGGTGAACGCGTTGCGTTATGTTCTTGCATGAGCACATTTGTTAAAATCCCGCAATAAACTTGTCAATATTGTAAACAAAGACCAAATAATTGAACATTGGTATTTTAGATTTCTTTCAATATTTACAAAATAAGGAGCTTAAATTCGGATTTGAAAGTTGAGTACAATACTTACCAATAATATCAATTACATAATAAGTTTTATTGTCCGATGCCCAAAGTTTAGACCTCAAAATTCATGGATTTTAGGTCAAAATGTGCGATTTCTTCATTTAACATGGGATTTCTCCATTTCAGTTTTGATGAAAAAACGTCATTTTTACGGGAAACGTAACTAAAAAAACTAAAAAGTACAAGGAGAGATTTCTCAACCATTATGTACAGTATATCAAAATCTAGGATCGCGTTTCTCATTTTTCAATTTAAGGTCCTCAAATCAAAGATATTCATTAGTTTCTATCAGAATTGATGCAGATAAATGTCGGAAACGGCACATTTAATTTGGTTTTTATTATATTTCGAAAAATTCGGCTTTATTTAAAAAAATAAAAAATGCGATCCTAGATAATTGTGTGCAGTTTCCAACAAAATATATGTGATAAAATGGCAGTAACAATTTTTTTAGTTACCTTTCCCGTTTCATGTGTAGGCAAAATCACTGCTTTTTGCTATTTTTTACCAAATATTGTCATTTATGAACCAAACCAATAGCATAAAAAGATTCCTTGTCAAATTTCCTTTCTGGAAATGTATACTTTTGTATACTGTAACTTGATATTTTTAGACTTATAAGCCAAAAACGAAAGTCAAAATAAAAGCCTTAACAGGCCCCTTAAGTCACTCCTTATTTTATGATAAACTAACCACTTTTTTCTTTCAATTTTACATATTAATCCAAAAGGAACAATCTATATATATATTTGGCATATACTGTATAATGATTTTGTGATTTACTATTTCCATCATCCTACATTATGAATATATATACAAGCAAGTTGCTGTGAGAGTAGTGTATGGGAACATATTTATACATTGCTCCATGTATTTTTCTATTAACAAGTGCGGTGCCTTAAAATGAAATAATTAAATACATGAATTAAATGTTTTGTCTAGCCAAGATTATGAAAATTGATTGCTTATCAATTATTAATTGACATTGCAAGAGTTTAAAGGAGGAGTGTTGCTATATTTTATTTCTTAAACATTAGTCACACTAAACTACCATGCTGCCTCCCCACGACAGAAGGAAGTATGGGACAGATTCATGTATTAGAGATATGAAGCAAAAACTATATTTTGTGTCTTTTTGAAAAATTTCTTTAAAATTGTCAAAACTTTTGGTGTTTATATTCTGTAGTTTAATATATTCTATTAGATTAGTAACACTATTTGAACAATTAAGTTTTAATCCTCTTAAATAAATCAATAATTACTCATTTAGCATGTCCCATACTTCCTTTTGTCATGGGTTCTCACAAAATCCCCTATTCAAAGCGTGTACAAAATGAAGGAAGCAAGTTTTCAACTTGTATTTTTTTAAACTTCTGACCATCTAACCATGGTAAATTTATATTCAACACCAAGATATTTGTTTAAAGATGTCATTTAAGCCACAAAACACATTTTGAAAATTTTGTCCCATACTTCCTTCTGTCATGGGCGGGCAGCATAGATTAAACAATTGAAGAGTTATGTATGTCAAGTGGTATATGGTATGTAGCTGATATTTGCAATATTCAATAGCCTTTAGCTTTAGCTAAAACATTTAAGAGGGACGAAAACTGAAATGAAAAACATGAAAGGTTTCTTTTGACTATAAGAGCAATTCATTATTATCAGAATTTTTAAAAAGTTTAAAGGTGACATAAAGTTGTGCTAAAATAATCACGAAAGAAGAGGTTCGGTAGTACATAGGTCTATCATTTACTAAAGTCATCTTTTGCAAGTGACTGCGAAAACGATCTGAAATAAATGCAAATAAACGTTGTTAATAAAATCTAATGAAAATACAAAAGTAACCAACCTTGCTATCCTTTTCCATTGGTAATGATAGGTGTTTAAATTCCTATTTGCCAATCCGATTAGAGTTAGTATATAAAAAAAAAGAGTGCTTTCCGAATCGCTAATTGCAATTAGCGAGTAATCATACGCTCCAATTCGCATTTCTATCGTCCCTCTAGAAACATATCCCATGCATATTTAGCCCAAGTTATAAATCCACATCCAATAATTGGTGTTAGTTCAAAAATAAATCCAAAACTCCAAGTGCGGTATCACATTAAATCTATGTATGTAGTTCGAAATACTTTTGTCGCGTGGCGTGCTGACGTTAACGCCTGTCGATGTTGTTAATCCAGGTCTGTCCTATTTTACACGGTCCGTCTTTAACGACTTTTCCACTATGACTCTTGTCCCGACGAAAGTACATATCGCTTTAATAGTCTGTGCTGTATTTAGATATCGCTAAAGCTGCATTTTAATATCTTGCTCCAAGAGCCTATAATACTGTGAGTCACGACGCTCAACTAAGAGTGTTGGCCTTGTGTTTTCTTGTCTCTACTTGCATTCTACAGCTAGTATTCATATAAACTAATATCGCTGTATAGAGAGTGGCCACCATTCACAAAAGAAGCTTATTGATTACCAACACTATGGCAGGCCCATGCTTAAGGAGGTTTGCCTTTTCGATTGCCGCCAAGTGATAAACTGATGTATACACCTTGCAGTATATATACCTTCAACACAGTATAACTTTGATTATAGGTTAATAAATGCGCATTTCATACGCACGTGAAATGAGACAAAATCAATGCACGCGCGGTCAATTTTGATGCGTCCAATTTAAGAGGCCCGTAGGGGCCGAGTGCATTGGACAGCAATCAAAATTTACCGCAAGTGCATTGATTTTGTCTCATTTTACGAGCATTATGGAATGCAAATTTATTAATCTAATTCATACACGACAGAAAAATAATATTGTATCTTTTGTGTAAAGAAATAAGGCCTTTAATATGACTATCAAAATCCAAAACTTCTATAAACTAACTACATAATCACCCGACAAAAACAATGAAACATTCATACGCACTAAACGCCCGCCACGCAAACCGTAACGCAACAAGCGCAGTGCATTGTGAAAATCCACTGCACTCCGCGTACTTTATATTCTTGCGTCCTTATTTGTTAGGTGACACGCGCAGCACACGCGGAGTGTATGAATAATGGTTTATGCTCCCGAACTTTCAACTTCTTGTGATGAATTACATTAGGTAAATAATATACCCAACTTCGATTTCATGCAATCCCATATCTCATCAATCGGTATTACTGGCATTACTCGGGGTTTTCTACTCGAGATAAAGGTGCTTAAACGAGGTCAGGTGAAAAGTCATCGTCAGCGGTACTTATTCAAAATTGTGAATACAGACAGAATATAGTATAAACCCAAATTTGCATCGGATGCATTTGAAAAACTCACTAGTTGTAACTTTATTCCTATTCTGAGTTTTTATGTTTATATTTTTCTTAGTAAATTCTTAAAAAGAGTACACCGTATGCGGTAGGTGTAGTTGCTAAATGCCCTTGGATTATCTGTATACAACTAAAGTAGGTTATGGAGTACCCGTTAGTGTATACGAATCGTTAGTGTATTCGAAAACACACTTTGCAAAGTATACATTAAGAAGGAAATATTGCATGAATGGAATTGTCAGACACAATACGTAAAGAGGGCAAATTACTGTTGCATTTTCTGAGACTATGATTTAAATAAAGATTCTATACGTATAGAAAACAAGAAATATATCAGTGATATTGCTTTTAGTGCTATTTTATCTACTGGAGTAACAGGAGAGTAATATTGATATCCTTTCACATTAGTTCTAAAGAAACGTCTGTTGACTACCCATTTGAAATATCAACCTTGACTACTAGAAGAATGCTCTACATCAGGTACACATTTCTTGAAGAGGCACCATCTGGTGAAGGGTTTCTATTTGTTGTGTGTCTCTTTGTTCGTTTTCTATTTCAGTTAATACCAGTTATATGTTTTAAATGAGACGTTACTGATGCTTTTTCGTTTTAGAACAGTTTTAATGACTAGTGGGAACTCGATGAATGTGTTATCCTGTCTGATAGTTCTGGATTCTTGGAGCAGCAGGTTTTTTTTTTTTTGTTTCAATACATGTCTCTGCTATTGAGGTGTACAAAGACGTATACTTTACGATTAGGTCAATACAGACTTCTGTCATACTTTTGTCATAAAAATATATTCATGTAACCACAATAATGTCTTATCTTTTCAACCAAGCATTTTTCATACTGTAACTTTCGTGGCGAACCTTTAATATTTTGTCACTAGTATATACTAAATTAACATTTAGAATTGAGAATTTATAGCTCTTGACGAAGAACTAATGAATGTAATCTTAATTTTGTGTTATTGAAAGTACATGAAGTAGGAGAAATAATTAAAAGCAGTACTCAAAAGCAATACTCAGATAAAGCAACTAACTGTTGTGTTGATGAACCGTCGTTTTGGTTTTCTAAAACCATGCTTCAAATGAAAGCTTCTACCCGTGAAGAATGGAAGCAATATATCAATGATGCTAAACCTAATACTATTCTAACTAAGAGAATAATAGATATTGTTATCCTTTCACGTTCTTCAAATGAAACGTCTATTGACTACCGACTTGAGGTATCAACCTTGACGACTGTAAGAATGCACTACAAGAAGTAGACATATTTGAAGAGGCACAATATGATGCAGGGTTTGCAACATTTTCATTTTAAGGTAATAACACTCATATACTCTAACTTGAAAAAATACTTTCATGCTTAAACCACTTTAAATGACCAATAGCACTTTGATGAAACCTTCCATTGTGTTGTTCCGTCTGATATTCTCATTTATCTGAGCTGTTGGGACCTCATTTATAAATCCATAACTTTGCTTCAGGAAATTTAAAAAGAAGTATTTCACGACTGTATCAACTTTTTATCTTCTTTTACCTTGAAACGAGGTTTATTCAGATATATTTTTGATTAAAAACACATTTTTCATATTTTCCTTATTTTTTCTTTCAATTTGTCATATCAATCCAAACTAGATGTGGCATATTTAGATATACTATGTATTTGATTTGTTTCCATTGTTTGCCATCATTAACTACAGATGGTCCCTCACATTAAGGAGCGAGGATGATTTCAGTCACTCGAAGTCATCAAATGCAAGTTGCAGGAAAAATAGTGTATAGGCACGTATTTATCTAACATGCTGTGTAATTTATTTCTATTGACATGTGTGCGTTGCGTTTAAATGCAATAATTAAATACATGAATGAAGTTTGTTGTCTAGCCAAGATAATGAAAATTGATTTCTTATCAATTAGTAATTGACATTGCAAGAGTTATACTAAGAGCGAAGGAGGAGTGTTGATGAAATATTGATGTCTTGTAAATTAGTTACACGAGAGTGCTTCGATGATATTGACACATTCAAAGCAATTGAAGAGGACTATATAAAAGTGGTATATGGTAGTGGATATTTGCAGTATTCAATAGCTAATTGGGAAACCAATCATAGTCAGGTGATAAATAGTCACGAAAATGTTCTTTCAGAAAATCAAAAGGAACAAAAAAGAAATTGCAATCCAAATGATCTGGTATGTGTATGTTAAAGAATTGCTTTAAACGTAAGGGACTTATATTCCGAGAGTGTTAAAAAGCTTAAAGGTTTTTGATCGATATATAATACCAATATTGCCATGAAAGAGGTCGGAAGTTAGGTGTGTTTTGTTACAGAATTACTTATACATTAAGAGAACTATCATTAACTTAAGTCATCTTTTGCAAGTAATTACGAAAACTATCTGAAAAAACATTGAATCAAATAAACGTTGTTCATACTCTTCCAGTAATAAATATGTAACCTACCTTGCTATCCTTTTCCATTTGTAATGATTGGTTTCAAGATCCCTATTTACCAATCCAGTTAAAGTTAAAGTATAAAGCGGAAGTGTGCTTTCTAAATCGCTAATTGCAATTAGCGAGTAATCATACGCTCCAATTCGCATATCTATCGTCCCAATAGAACTATACTCCATGCATATTTGGCGCAAGGTATATCCACACAAAAATAAAATGTATTATTTTCAAATATACATCCTAATTTCCTAGGTATCACTTTATATATTTAGTTCCAAATACTTTTGTCGCGTGGCGTACTGATGTGAAACGCCTGTCAATGTGGTAAATCCAGGCCCGTACTATTTCACACGGTCCGACTTATACATACAAAACCGACTTTCCCACTGTGACTCTTTACAGGCGAAAGTACATACCACTTAAATGGTCTGTGCTGTATTTAGACATCGCTAAAGCTTCATTTTAATAACGTGCTGCATTGCGAGACCTCATATATTGTGAGTCACGACGCTCAACTAAGAGTGTTGGCCTTGTGTTTTCTTGTCTCTACTTGCATACTTCAGCTAGTGTTCATATAAACTAATATCGCTGTATAGAGAGTAGTTTCCATTCAGAGATGCAGGTTATTGATTACCGATAGTATATATCAGGATCATGTTTAAGGAGGTTTGCCCTTTAGATTGTGGCCAAGTGTTCAACTGATTTGTATACAACACTATGAATATCCTTTCATCGTAGCATACCTTTAATGTTAAGCTATGGTCACAATAATCGTACGATCAGCTTACGAGCAGTGTTTAGTCCGTTTAAAAAGACCACGAGCAGTAAGTAAAGCGAGCAGCGAGGGCGTCGTGTGGTCCTATTAGATGGACTAAACACTGCTCGTAAGCTGATCGTACGATTATTGTGACCATAGCTTTAGTGTCTGTTGTCAAGCTTTACTTTCTTGTTATGGAACAACATTGGGAAGATCTCGATTCCATGCATTGCTCCGGGACATTTCTATTGCTCATCAATCAGCCATTACAGGCGTCCAATTCGAGGCAGCACAAATGGCGCGAATTTCAATTTGAAAGTACCCAGGCATGCATTACATCCATTACAGATTACATAGTGATTCATAACACATCAACAACGATGCAACGATGGTCCTTCAGAGTTGTTAAAAGGGATGCTAAATGGGGTGTGCCGGTGTGTGTGTGTGTGTGGGGGGGTGTCGTGGGAGTGTGGGAGTGGGTAAGTGTGAATTAGATTTTCATCATGTGTATTTATTATATCTGATTTCTACAGTGTGTCTCAGTAAAAATTGTGCAAGTTTAAAAGCGCCCTCTGTGGCAAAGCCAAACCACTAGGGTAACATAATAGTACATTACTGTAAAGGAAAAACTCCAAGCTTTTAAATGCCGTTTGTTTCATTACTTTTTGCCTTTGCAAACTAGAGATATGCTTCATTAAACACAAATTTTGAAAAACCCAGTTGTGCCACTTTTTCAGAAAACTGATTGAACTTTGTTTTTTGATATTCAGTGTCTTTTCTGTTAATAAAAATGTTCTTTTGTAGGACCAGAATGTACAAATTATTCAATATCAATAATCATGTATTGATCTTTAACTTGAAGTATGATAACAATTAATAAGCTGTCCATTCATATGAGTAAGTCACCTAGCAATATTCAATTGGGAAGCAATGAAGATGCTTGCTCATTCGGACTTAAAGCACGTAATACATCTGAGAGAAAACTTTGCTGGGTGTTAACTAACCATTGATTGTATTCTACACATCTTTGAAAGTCTTCTGGCTTCAAAGAGTGCCTGAAAACTATGATGTATGGGTGCCAAACTAAATCTAAACCGGTAATACGATTAAAAGTACTTCTTGAATTGCGAAATGTTTGGCAAAAAGGTTTCTTCTTGATATTATCAGAGGATCATGATGAATTGTATGCCGGACTTCATTGATGTTTGGCTGTGAACTTCCTCTTCTGAGTCTACTAGAATTCCCTTTATTTAAGTTCGTACTTGTCGCCGAAGCCAAATATTTGGCATACCGATTGGCAGGCGTATTCCGAGGAGTCCGTGTATTTGGATAGGATATCCTGAATTGCCTAAGAACATCATAGACTATTAGTTTCATGATATTTCAGTACCATGAAGACTCGTTCATCAAACGTAACTGCACTCACACTGCCATTCTTAGAGTGCTTAAAGTCAGAATGAGCAAGCATCTTCAATGCTTCCCGCCTCTTTTCTTCTATGGATAATATTTCTTGATGATGTTATGTAATCTCTTTTGAAAAGATGAACACGAAGGTTAGAGATAACAGTTTTTCAAGTTAATTCACCGCCATTCTCCTTTTTAACATTCTGAATCCCTATTGAATGTTGCTAAGTGACTTACTCATATGAATGGACAGCTCATCACTTATTATCACACTTTAAGCTCAAGATCAATACACGATTAATGATACTGAATAATTTGTACATTCTGGTCCTCCCAATGAACAATTTTATTAACAGAAAAGGCACTAAATATCAAAAACCAATGTTCAATCAGTTTTCTGAAAAAGTGGCACAAATGGGTTTTTCAAAGATTGTGTTTAATGAAGCATATCTCTAGTCTGCAAAAGCAAAATGTAATGAAACAAACGGCATTTAAAATCTTGGAGTTTTTCCTTTACAGTGGTGTACCATTTTATTACCCTAGTGTTTTGGTTTTGCCAAAGAGGGCACTTTTAAACTTGCACAATTTTTATTGAGACACACTGTAGTTGTAGTTCGTTTAAATTGTTCAAATTTTGTTTAATTACTAATTTTGTTTTAATTAATAATTAATAATATTTTGTTGTTCAGGGAAGAAAAAACTTTTATTTGTATTTGTTGAAGTCTGATATCCGTTTTAAAATAAAGTTTTAAATGAATGATTAAATTAATTAATTAATTAATGAACGAACGAACGAACGAACGAACAAACGAACGAACGAACGAATGAATGAATGATGTGTCAACATATTTCTATTCTTCCAGGGTGAGGTGTTATAACAAAAATATGCAGACAAAATCGAATGTCGCATTTATTGGTGAACAGTATGTTTTACGACAAATTTTAGCTTGGAAATCAACCATTACTAGCAGTAGAGCATCCAGGTTATGGCAGACCTTATGTGACTTGAGTAGGTTGTATCTATAGGTTGAGTCACAATAACGTTGACCGAGATTCATGACTCTATAGCAAAAGACCTACTGATATTTGAAACCACTGTCAAACATCTTGTTAAAGATGCGTTAAAAATATTGAAGGAAATCGGTTATTCCCTAACGAGGTGGACAGCTTGTAAAATTCCTTTTACAAGCTGTCCGCGGAATTGAAGGAATTGACCAGCTATAAAGTAAGTACTGTAACTGTGAAATAGTGCAGTTTGGGGAACTCTTTCCCGTGTGCTCGCAATCTAGGTATTGGCTCTTAATGGCTCTCTTTTTGTACCTAACCATTCTGTCTTACGATTTGCTTTAGACTTGTGCTGCAAAACGGCTTTGAACCTATGAAGGCCTGTAAGTTTCAATTAGGTATCGACTACGAATTGCCTTATGTGTCAATGTCAGAAGGAACCATAGCGTTATGACTTCCAATACCAACGATCGGCTTTACCAATTCAGGCAGGTTCAAAATTGGTTTCATGCATGCATATCATTGACTGAGATTTGTATTAATACGTTAATAAATGCGCATTTCATGTGGCGAATAAACTATAACAAAACCAATTCACGCGCGGTCAATTTTGAGGCGTCCAATTCGTGAGGGGACGTGTTCATTGAACAGCAATCAAATTTTACCGCGTGTGTATTGATTTTGTCTTATTTTACGAGCATCCTGGAATGCAAATTTACTAATCTAATTACACGAAAAAAATGTATCTTTTTTTTCTCTTAACTAAATAAATCATCACCCGACAAAAACAATGAAACGCCCGCCACGCAAACCGGAACGGAACGAAACTGCGTGTACTTTATATTCTTCCGTTCTGATTGGCTAGGTGACACATGGAGTGTATGAATAGAAGTTTAGGCATCAAAACCCTAGTTTCTTAAATGGTTCTCTTCTTTTCCTATGACAGCCAGAATTCAGCTGGCTGAAATGTCGCTTATTTTTTTGAATTCATGAAAAACTACAGGAAAGGCCAATTTAACAAGCGTATGAATATTTATGAGTTCAGATGCCCTAGTTTTAAAAGCCTGTAAACTCGCCAAAGTAGCATAGAATCTTAAACTAAACTTGAACTTAGAAGCATAAATGTTATGAAAACATAAAGGCTAAGCTACTCGCTTTTGGTGCGAAAGGTCCCAGTTTCGAATCCCGTCGGCGCCCTTTTTTTTTCATTTGAAATCAAATAATTATTTTTTCCCATCGCATTAGATTGATATTCCTTCAATAAACTACGTATACTTTTACAAAAGAATTTCTTTAGGTAAGCATGATAAAATCATTTCCCTATAGCCCGTAAATAATATGCACACTGGACGCACAATGCAAGTACCAGTCATACTCTGAGCTGCAACACGTGCATAGTACGGTAAATGGCGTCAGATTTGCCCCATACCTCCGAAAGGTGTGTTTGTCGTTTACGATGTTCGCTGTGTATTATCGGGATAATGTGATGACCGACATCTTGCCCTTTTCATACGTCTAATTGTACTGCATTTTACCTCATTTTAGTATTAACTGATTTTAAAGGTCTTACAGGAAAGATATGTTTTTCAAATTTCATGAATGTGAGGTCTGATACCGAAACTTGCAGTTTGTATTAGGCAAATCACATAAAAGTTGGTAAAACAAGCTGCACGTAAGTAGATGTGACCTCATGGTTTTAAAAGCTGAAAATTGGCTATTTTGTTTAAAATGTAATAAAATGAAGATTTGTTTTCCTATCAGTCAAACAAAGGCATGCTTCATTGGAAAAATTCTAAATATTTTCATTCATATCACCATTTTTTTATTTGTATTAACCCCCTTGTGGTTATAGGGGTTCAAAGTCCAAACTATCCGACAGGTCACGTCAAGAAAAAAAATATCGCGACTAAGTTTTCAAATATTGATCGCCAGGTCGAAAAATTAAATTGAAGAGTGTAGTCAAAGAAGTTTTGAAAAAAGTGGGTTTAAATTTTTTGGAATTGTGTTCAAGTTTTATTCTATTATATATCGTTTTGAAACTTTTAAGGTATGGTTATATTTACAAAAAATGAAAATTAGTGAACAAGTTTAGCTATTATACATCATTGATTTTCTGTAATCGAAAATCAATAAATTGCACATAGGAATTTCTTGCTATAAAATGAGGTCCAAAATGCCTTATATCTCCTGAACCGTTCTTGCTACATTGGTAAAACTATATATATATTCGACATTCTTGCGTCCAAAATATTAATTAGATATGTAACTAGATATATCTTGAGTATTTTTTTTTAATTTGACCCAAAATTCACTCAAGCGTGAAAACAACTTTCCTTAAAAATGCCCAAACCGTAAATGCACCTAAATCTACCAAAAACTCATTTTTGCCAAAATGTAACATAGGAACATCTTTGACTACACTCTTCAATTGCTCATTAAAGGTTCATTTGCATAGGATCTAAATACTGGCTGATGAATGATCAATCTCCTTGATTCAATATTTAAATATCAGTCGTAGGAAGGATATATTATAAATAAACATGTAATTACTTAGCGCAATCAAGTATTTACCTTGCATTTGTGATTATTTGTTTGCCTATTTATTCCATTGCGAGCCTAAAATTTGTGTCTTTATCAAGAAATGCCTAATTCCTCTTAAGAATAACCGATTTCCTTCACTCATTTAAAATTAGCAAAAGATTCTGCTCATTTATCACTAGAAATCAAAAACATCTCAGTTTGGACAAAGCATCTCGGTTTCAAGTGCCTCAGAACAATGGCTACTATTCTATTGTTCTTACTAAACTGAGACAGGAAAGTGAGATGCTTTTTGCACAAAAATCAATAATTCAATTTATGTGTCTCACTTTGGTGACTTACTTTCAGGGATCAATAATTAGTATCTCAGTTTAGATTCTCAGTTTCAAGTGGTGTTACATAACAAAACAATGCCATTGTTTTCAGGCACTTGAAACCGAGATGGTTTGTCCAAACTGAGATGGTTTTTATTTCTAGTGTAATTACCAGGTGCTTTTGAGTTGATTTGAATACCAGGTGTTATTTTGTTATGCAGATAATATATGTGTACCGCCGCGGCAAAAGAGTCCAGTTGTCGGCTCGTACATGTTGCTCCTTGTAGCATATCTAATGTATGGTATTTGTATACATCAGATATGCTACAATGAGCAACATGTAGGAGTCGACAACTGGACCCTTTTGCCGCGGCGGTACACATATGAGTATTATAAAGCAACACAATTATATCATCAAAGTATTTTTCTTCTGAATATCAGATTCAATTGTCTCAATTCTGTAATCCAGAGACAAGCTCAATAATACATTTTACATGAAATGTTTCCTATTAGCTGTTTTATCATACATTTTTATCTCAAATGCTTCCTTCGAAGGTTAAATCATTTTGTTGACATTGCATAAGCTCCAGACAGAATTTTTGGGGGAAATCTTAATGTTTGAAAAAAGTTGAACATTTAAAAACAATAAATCAATATTTCATTCATAATGCATTTTTAGGATAATAATCTGCAGTGGACGAAGATGAAATGAATGATATATCTATATAGGTAACACAATATTTGCAGCACGTTTGAAACTTGTTACTTTTGTACATTACTAAGTTTACCCAATGGACTTTCATTTTGGTTAGTAGACAATGATATCAAATACAGGGGAAGATAGAATCATTCACATTCACATTATGTACAATCATATTAATTTTATTTATTTTTATTTATAACATTCGGCTGAAAGCCAGGCTAATCCCAATAGTGCATATGCATTAAATTCAAGGGACGCCTCCGTGGTGTGTAAGACAGAATAATGGAAAGAATTTTCGATTTTAGATCTAAATTAAACAAAACGAAGTACACAATTTGGGCTTTAATTGGAAAATGTAAATAACACATCATTGAGTAATAATTATTACACACTACGTTGCCTTTAAATACCTACCTCTGAATAACTATTCACCACCGAATAACCATTTTTGCCTCTAGACTGGGATGACTTTAGCATTACTTTTAATATATAGATGGCGTGCTTTATGAGAAAGGTATGGATGGCTAGAATTAAAATACTTTAAGCTTTAGGTTCCCTTGTACACCAATCAAGGTAATTTATGTATAAAAGGAATATCCGAACTCGACTTTGATAAATTGAGCAAAAAGTAAAGAGATATCCCCAAACAAGGTAGGTGATACACCAAGATGCTTATATCATTATAAACAATACAATTTCCATTACCACTGCCGTTTAATTGGATTTCTGAAGCAACGCAAACCTTCAAATTGAGATAAACTGGCCACTGCAGCGACATAAAGAATAATGCAGGACAAATGCAATCTTCTATAATGAAGAGACTACAAATGCCCGTTATTAGCGTATATACGTGTATATGATCGAATCCAAAAACAGTGTGTATTTCATGTTCCGCTTTATAAACGAATGTGTGAATATTGGTAACTTTGTTATTAGGTTTATTTTATCCGCCTTGAAAAAACCTTTCACGCCATATATAATTCACCCCCCCCCCCTTAGAGAAAATACAATTCTAGAAGCAATTTACATGCCATTTTAGGCCATTTTTAATGTGAAAAATATGTATTTTTGCAGAAAGTAGGTTGAAAAATTTCAAAACAGCATTAATTGTGAATTAAAAACTGTTTTTAAAGTTACCATATGTATCAGGAAAATATTCTCTTATTTTTATTGATCCTGTGTAATGCATTGAATTTTAGGATATTTTTTCCAATGGTAAATTTAATTGTTACCTACGAATCCAAAAGGCTTAAAACTTAAAAATAAAAGGGAATAAATAGGATATATTGTGTAATATTTGTTGTATGCAAAGCCAGGTGAACACCATCCTTAAATGTATTGCTTTAAATTTGTAGCGGTCTGATACTTCATAAAAGTACCAAAGAATGCGATGTGCTGACAAAAATGGCGTGGTCAAAAATAAAGGTTACCTACGAATACATTAATAAATCAGTGCATTTTCAACAATTTAATATATTAGTAAAGATTTTTGATGTAGATGATTGGAGAAACAATTATTGTAACTATTATGAACTTCTCATAAGCTTGTTTTGTGTCATTTTTGAAAAATCCTCACAAATCACATGTATTCGTAGGAAATTTTCATGTACCAAATGTTACCTACGAATACGTTTTGGCAAAATATCAGTACTGTGAAGCAAGAACATAAGTGACAATTCCCAAATTAGTATGTAAAGTAAGCATGTTAGGTTCTACGCTAAACTGAATATGGCATTGAAAATGAGTAAGGTATTGAATAGAGATCTCGTCTATAGCTGCTATTTTAATTAAACTAATCTTTAAGAATGGGCTAAGTATTTTGATGTATCTATCATTAAATGTGTTTTATTTTAACCATCAAGAAACATTCCGGATTTTGAATAATGGTCTCAAATTTGTAAGTATAAGTATACCCAAATTTAGTGTATTCGTAGGTAACACCAAAAAACACATGCACATTTCTGGTTAAAATCATTGTTTCATGGTGGTCTCTGGTATAGACCGCACTGCAGCTTCAATCAAATAAATGCTTAAAATAGTATTCGATTGCCATGCATATCTAAAAAACCTACAACAACCGTTTTAGCTGATTCTCTATCAAATTGTTCCAATTTAGCACGTTTTGCAAGTACATGTACGGTTTTCAATCATCATCATATATTTTCAAAATAACCTTCAGAGAATTAAATTGTACCTTATCTATCAATTAAGACGCTTTAAATGATGATACATTTGACGTGGTAAAGAAAATAAAGATTTCTTTGCAGAAGCCTTTCAATCGTGTGATTGTTACCTACGAATACTGCTATGTTACCTACGAATACAACATTCAACACATAAATTATGTATTAATTTGACATTATGATTGGACATTTATAGTCAGAATTATTACGTGGCACTCATATGCAAGTTTTAAAGCGAACTTCCAATTCGCAGATATTCAATTTGTAAAATAATTTGCATTTAACCATATTCTGTATCAAATGTCATTTTTCAAAATCCATTAAAAGTATGATTATTAATGAGAGGTTAGTCCAAAACTATCATCAATCAGAACAGGTGGTTGGAAATCAATTCAAAAAATAATATCAAATGGTTCATATACGTATATTCTAAAATTCTCACTGCTTACCTAGAAATATTTATTCCTAAATCAACCCTGTTTTCTACGAATACTGATGTGTATGTCTCCTTCAAAAACTGAAAAGCTTAATGTGTATGCTAAAATTCTTGCTTTTCTAGAAAATAAGATATACAACTTTTCATTATAAATACAATTAATACATTTGCAGGCATTTGACAGAAACTCCTAAAAATACAGTTTTCAAACAAGGAATGCTACAATTTCGTAAAGCCAACTACTTGAGTTTTAGAAGTGACAAGAAACATTATGGAGAAGGGCTTTGCCCTTTTCTAACACCATGCGTAAAACCATCAATTTGAAGGGATTTGGGCATTTTAGATTTTAAACCATTACGTTTTTAAAAGCATGGTATTCGTATTCGTAGGTAACATAGTGAAATTAGCATCAACTTCAGTATGCTGTCCCGTGATTATTTGGAGAGATTCGTGATGGCAAATCTTCTCACTGAAAGTTACTTTAAACACGAAAAAAATCAATAAAATCTGATGCTTCTAAAATTTTGATGTCCAATGCCCTTTTGTGCACAACTCATTGGATTCGACCATATACAGGTTGTAACAGAAAAATTTATACATTGTTATATACGCTGAAAGAATAAAGGTACACTTTGTATGACACTGGCATTTATTTATATCGAAAGCCAACTTCTTAAGCTACAAAATGCACTTTGTTTCATCCAAATTGATGGTCTACAAGCAGAGTTATGGCAATTGTACTGACCCTACCATAAAACCACCTGGGCCAGTTCATCCGTTTCATTTACCGGTAGCAAAATAATAGAACATAATGCCCCAAATCAGCCATACGATGTTCAACAGGATTACGAGGCTGATGTTAGTGTTCCATCTGACAAAGGCAATATAGGAGCTCTTAATGATGACCTTGCCCGTAGACTGTTGTATTCTTAATGTTTGACGGGGCGCCAAAACAATTTTTTAAGAGATATCCTAGTTGGCGAGACAACATATCATCTAAATGGCAGAATCAGAACACAAGCACTTTAAGACTACCCAGATTTTAATACAGGTCAAAAAAACACATTTTTTCTGAACTTAACTTCTTTAAAAATCAAGTTTTATCAATTGAGCTAGTAAGTTAATTTTAATTTCCATATTTTCCTTTGAATATGAAACTGTGTAAGAAAATTGTAAAATGATTATTGCAATGAACTCTTTGCTTTCCCGTTTCCACCAAAGATATCGAGTCTTTGATTCAACTGTTTTTGTTTACTCTGGAACATGAGCAGTATTTTAACCTATTGAAGCATAACATTTATCAAAAATATCATAAAATAATTTATGAATTATTCTTATCAAATGAAAAAAATAAAAATATTAAATGTTCTTGAACAAAAAGTGTGTCTTTTGTCAATTTCATCTCACTGCATTGTTAATCTTCGTCGAATCATGAAAAACTATTTGCGCTGGAAAGTGGTGAAATCGGCCCAAGTAGTTTTTACTGGTCTTTACTTAAATGGTCGTAACTTTTGAACCTGACAATCAAGTGAGATCACTTAAGCTGCTTCTGGTAGCCAATTAGATTGTCTTTCAAATAAAGAAAAGTTTGTGAATACAACATTTTTAGTTTCCTCATGATATTGCTAACAAGAATGTATAATTTTTTCTGTTACAACCTGTACATGGTTTTAAAAATATATAAAGTGCAAATTAGACATCAACATTAAAAACAGCAAATCGGATAACGTAGAGTAGAAAAAAAGAAGCATGCACTTTTGTTTCGGAGCAACACACTGGTCATATGGGAACTAAAATGATCGGCAATGGCGCCATCTTCATGTTTCATCCTACTTACTATGCATCTTGCTTGGTTACTATCTTACCAAACTGCACTGAGACTGACAGATATTCAAAGACATTGACACAGACCGCCTACACAATTTATGTGTCATCTACCCCAACAATTGCTGCCTGTAATGCTACAGTCAGTCCGAGCGGTCAGTCTGCCCGTCTGTCAGGAAATCAGTCATTTGATTAATCCCAATGTATATTTTATTATGAACTACTAAGTATTTAGTCTTCCCAGGTGGTTGTTCTTGAGGTTTTTTTCTTAGTTTTGGGCCAATCAGCGATATACTCCTTCATGGGGTATGTACACTGAAAATGGTAATTAGTCAAAAAACATGTCTTATTTGACTAATAAAAAATTAGTCATGCATTGTGATTTTTTCGTAATTCATGAAAAAATGCTGTATATATGTCTTTGAAATGTTGAAAAACAATGTTTGATGTTTAAAAAATAGTTTCCATCTCTAAATATTCAATTTGTAATTTGGTTATTATTAGTTAATTG
>JXSR01S022274.1:27463-47032 GCA_000969725.1 Ophiothrix spiculata
ATAAATAAATAAATAAATAAATAAATAAATAAATAAATAAATAAATAAATAAATAAATAAAATAAAATGTACCTAAAGGAGCATTATCCGATTTTCAAAGTGAAGATTTCGGTTTCATATGAAAGATCATGCCCAAGGAAGCTTGAGTTTCAAAAATCATTCAAATTGGTCCAAGAGTATTGTTCTATGATCGATTTTGTGTTTCACAGTTGCCTATGCTTCACTGTCTAAATTTATAAACAGAAACATTTTCACTTATATCTCCAAAACGGAACATGTTTTGACAGTACAATTGTATGAAAAATATGAGGAATATATATCTCAAAAAGTTTAAAAGCAAGTTTAACCAATTGGACAATGCCCCTTTTGATCACCTATTGCACCAAAACGCAATCCAAAATGACCCTGAGCAAGTAATTGTTTTTACATTCTTTGTGGTTTTTTTTGGTGAAACAAAATCGGGGGTACCACCTACGGTATTGGTATGGTAAGCCGTCAAAGTCCAAGATTAGGTTGAGTGGTTGCTACCTCGAAAATCCATTCGCCATTTTGGAAAAAAACACACATCTGCATGTTATGGACCTGAAACTTACAGGACATGTTAGAATTACAATTCCTTTATTTATTAGTAAAAACCTGATGAAAATTCAAGATTTAAACATGTATGACAATATTTTTGAAAAAGTTGTTATTTTTTGCAAAATATCGCAATTTTCGATTGAAAGTATTTTGTGATGTCATAATTATGTAACGCCTTGACCGATTTTCCTGATCTTGGTATCAATAAAAGTGAAAACCCTATCATAGTAACAAACAACATAACTTTGAGCGTGTTTATTTTAAATCACCCCTCTCCCCTAATGAAGACGTGTTGCAAAAAAGTCCAAGTATTAAAGACGAAGGTTAAGATTGTATAATTGTATATGCCGCTCAGATTGCATGCATCTAAGTAAGAACTTATTGGTAACACAATAAAATTTGGATTATATGGTATAAAGTCGTGCATTCAAAGGTGATTTTATTGGGAAGTTTTAGTTTCTTTTATCTGTAGTTAGGAAACAAAAAATGAATGATTAATGCATAATACACATTTATAGTGGATGAACTACCATAGATACAAAGAATCAATATTTGTTTCTGTTTCATATAAATACTGTATTTGTCTTTAATAAGCAAATGGTATTTCATAAATTAAAGAGTTGTTTTGAAATGACGAATACAGGGCAAGTCAAAACAGTGAATACGCTTTTCTTTTCCTATTATTTGTTTTTGTTTAATATAAATACACTGTATTTGCCTTAAATAAGCAAGTAGCATCTCATGAATGAAAGAGTTGTTTCGAAATAATGAAAACAGAGGAAGTCAAAAAAAAAATTATACGCCTTACTTTTCCAAACATAAAAGTTCTAATGACATTTGTTTGTTTTTTTCATTTTAAAGGCGTCAACTTTTTTTAATTCACTCAGGTCTAAAGGCCATAACCGATACATTACAAAGAATTACTGTTATTGTTGCGTATCATATACTAAGTATAAATGAAAAGCATGAGTCTCTAGAAAAATAATATAAAGCACACAAACCCCTGAGAAAGAGCAAGTAATAGAACGTGATGAAACGACATTTATTTTAAATTTGTGTTTCAGAGATATAAGTCGCCTTGCATAATTTTTACAATCTTATCTTTGATAATAGTATACAAACCCACCATTCAATTTAATTTTAACCACACTAACGAAACTGTTTTACCAGATATCTTGATTTATGAATTTTATACGTGTAAAAATGTTCTTTCGTCACCCGTTTTATATTAGATATTTACAAAAATGGTTGAAAAAAAATAAAACAAGTTCCTTTAAATTTTAGTTACTTATAATAATCGTCATGTGTTAATACCAGTGGACTACGGTATTAGACAGTACGTGATTCCTTTACCTTCAAAGGCGAGTCGCCATTTCTACTGCATGGTAAGTAAATTTAACACTTAACCTTCGCAAACTATAGATTTTCTTATATTGTCCTTGTAATTCAAGTATGTTCTTAACGATTTTTGCTTGTCCTGTGATGAATACGGTCTCAACTTTCCATTCTTGAATGCAAAAGGCAGGATACTCAAAGAATATCATATATGGAAATGGTTATGCTACCAAATATTGGAAGGCAAAACATAGGGCAGTTTAGTTTAGTACTAAGCATCAAGGGGTTGCGATAGCGACATATTTTATAACCAAAGAAAAGACACTTGCAAATTAAATTTGATCTATAGAGTCAAACATTAATGACCATTTTCTACATATGGCAATAACTTCAAATGCTTCTAAGTACCCCCGTATATTTTATATTTTTGAATATTCAATATATAAGAAACAATCAACTTGAGCCAGAGGAAAAGACTTTTAAAGTTTACTCAGGTAAATGTTTGCGTGTCATATGTATATATGTGATGACTCATCACGTAAGGGGGAACTTTGCAGATAATATCAATTTTAATTTCATCTGTTACATCATTTTCTACGCTTAAATGCCTTACATGCTGAAATTGATCAAGGATCTCAAATTTTACAACATAAAATCTACTGGAAACTCATATTATTTTCTTTATTTTTTGCTGTCTATTTTTATCAGTTTCTCGAAAAGTGTTCTGTCGCAAAGTCCACCTTTTCGGGGTGACTCACACCGCAAGGGGAGACTTTGCATATGTCAATTTTGATTTTATCATATCATCTGTTACGGCATTTTCTAAGCTTTAAATGACATCTTACTTGTTGAAATTGATTAGGGCGATTAAATTTTACAGCAAAAATCCTATCGTCATGAATTGGGAACAGTGCCTAGACGATCTGCATTTGTACATCTTGACGTTCACACATTTTGTCGTCTTCAACGAAGCAGATCTCCGATGTAGCTTTTGGCGTTTTGATATTATCCATTAATGTTACAAGACTGTAACTTACCTTGTCTTGTTCACATGATTAGTATTTTGACTTGATATTCACAAACGTTGATTCCATGGTTCATTCTTATGTTTAATCAATAGGGTTTTTGTAATACTGACATTTGCAATGTACCTTAAACACTAACAATTTTATACAATTACGTGAAAAATATGTCAATGTCACACTGTACAATATTGGTCTCAATATTTTGCACACCTACAGCATATTCCTGGAATTAATAATAAAGTTAATGAGGTTTTGCAAGTGTAGAGTACGTGTCATTATTCATCATAAGCTATAGTCTGCTTAAAGGTGCACAGGTAAAAGATGTACCTTTTAATCATTTGAAATTATTTTGTGGTATTTACATAATTTGAAAAAGAAAACTCACCTTCAAAAACATAATCTCAATATATTTTCATGATTTCGGTACGAATAGAATCATGAACCAGAAATCATGAAGAACAAGACCAAAGATGACTGGTAAATTTGTCTTTCTTGGACCCAAAATAACCCGTTCGTTTCAAATATTTGATTTTCCCAGTTTATTTAACCATTCCAATTTCAATAAAAAATAATTTTGTCCAGGTTAATAAACTAAATTGTGCAACCGAATTGTGTTTTGGAAAAAGGACCTATTCTCAAGACAACAGTAAAGAGATAATCTATGAATTAACACATCTAGCTGTTCTTATCTATTTTTTACGCTTTCTGTCAGTGAGTCTATGATATCATCAGCCAAAAGCTATTAAAAAATAAGTCATCTTCTAATATACGGGTTTGGATATAATTATATATTTTTTCACCTTTATCGGACTGAAAATACGAGAGAATGGTTTATTCCGAGTTTAGACTTGAACTTTAAATCCAGCGAAATAAGAGTACAGAGTTTTGGTAAAATAACGAGCACGTATATGAATGTGACATCCTGATTTTAAAGGCTTAAAATAAACTAAATAATTTGTATTCCCAACAGTCAAACATAAAAAACATACCTTACTGGAAAAACTCACCTTGTGATTATGGGGGTTCAAAGTGACCTTATCCGACATGTCACGTCAAGAAAAAAAAAACAATTCTGTTTTTATATATTTTTTTATAAATCGAAAATTTACGTGGCTCAGTATAAGCTCATTTGCACAGGACTTAAGCACTGACTGTTCTAACAATGCGCGAAGAATACACCTAATGAATGCTATGGAATTAATTATTTTGAATGTTTCCTCTTAGTTGTTCATCTTGTTGCTTAAACAAAGGGCCATAATTTCACTTATTATTCTTGACCTAAAACAAACTAATGACAATTAAGGTTTATTCCTTAGTCCAGTGATGCCCGTGATAAGAAGCTATTAAATGGATGAAACGTATGTCGCACCAACATTTTCTAAGGCTATACAGTAGATTGATTTTTTGAATTATTGCAATGTTTGATAAATAAGATACGTTTTAAAAAAGATTTGTCACTCGCTTAGGACACGAGAAGTATCCGCTTCGAAACCAGGTGAAAACATTTTTTACCTTTCCCTTTACGAGGTTAGAAACGGAAAAAGTTCAGAAATCTGTAAAAATTAATATTATTTCGAGCTTTTAAGGATTTTCAATGGTGCAATTATTTTTGGATATAGGTAAACTGCACATGCGCCAACTAATTTCCCGGAGAAATGTTAAACGTCTTTAATTTACTCCTTATCATTTTTGTTGTTCCTCATGCAGCATAAAAACATTTCACTTTTATTATTATTATACATAAAATGTGGTTGTGCTTTTTTTTAAATAATTTTACATGAGTTCCATAGTTTTTTCATATGTTTGGCTTCTATGAACCACATCTCATTCCATTGAAAGGCAGTTTTTGGTGGGTAATATTTCTTCCACATATTAGTTTTCGCTTATTTATATTTTCTGACCCCCATTTGAAATGGGAGCAATCTATTTTCATTTCCGTTTTTTTTCCCTAGATGGTGCTTAAAAATTGTCTAGTTTTGTATTAAGTTTTACGGATCGTGGTAAAAGTTTTTAATTATTTAAAACATATCGATGTTTGAAATAATTTTTGAAAAATGAAACACCACTTTGAAAATTTAAAGCCAAACCATTACATACTCCTTTTCATATTCAGCTACTTTCCCAACATGATATAAAGTGGGGTGTCCTTAAAATGGCATAACGAGTGCAACAATTACCAGCTTGTGTCATACAGATTGTATTGTTACTGAGTTGCTATTGTAGCAGTCAGATTGCGATGCATCTAAGTGGGGGTCGTGCAACCTTTACTCCAGAAAGCGTTCTCTTACATTAACGAGATTTCCAATATCGCTGATGAGGATTTACTAATGGTGGCATAATCCATGTGGAGATGCTCACTAGAGAATCGGGATCTATTTTATACTTAAAAGCATAGTAATCATGTAATGTTGGGTTTTCTTACTTATGCCTATGGTTGCCGATGCTTTAATGCTTCCGCGTTTCATCTTGAGTGCATCGGGATGCATCGCAAAGCATCGGTTGGGCAATAGACGACTTTCGTGTGTCCCATAATGCATCTTGAAAGTACCGCAAACTGCGCAGTCGAGTTGTGCGCAATGCGCAGAACTTCTGATATGGTAGACTGAGCAAGATTACGTCACAAGGTCCCGTATTTGCGGTACTTTCAAGATGCATTATGGGACACACGAAGTCATCTATCGCGAGAAATTTGTACTTGCATTGAAATTTATCACGATGTTTTAAGGAATATTTGCGCATTGTAACACAAAAAAGTGTTGCCAAAATAGGATATTTAAAGTTTTCTTGGTATTTTGGGAGGACATTTTTGGTATTTTGGGACTTATTGACTAAACAGGTTGGACGGGTCGAGGGGCATTCGTAGTGGGTCCATGTAATGTTTACATCGGACATTCTTCGGGAAAACATTGTGAAAGGTTCCCAAAGCATTGCAGTAACATTGGCCCGACGTCGTCTGGACATCGAGGGTGCATCCCGAGTGTATCAAATGGTTTGAGAGCATAGTGTGACCAAACCTCAGAGACGTACATTTCTAGAGTTGCGTCGCTTATATCACTTGAGTAACAGTTGTGCAAATAGTAATGCTGTTTAGCTTTTATTCCTTACCTGATGCTTTGGGTGCAACGTAGGTTTGCAATTATTCAGTCTGTTAACTTTTACATTCTCTTGGTGAATTTCAGTCTGTTGTAGTTTATTAACCGAATACCATAATCACAGAACAGGTGGTGAATCAATTTCAATTATGCAGAGTACTTTGGGTAATTACTCCTGACAGACTTAGAGTTTGTAATTAAGTTTTATATTAGGGTATTAAGTGACGGCTTTTAAGGGAAAAATTATGTCATTTATGTTTTGATTCACTGAATTAGTTCTACGGATTAATACGGCTAGATGACATCTTGATTAACTTTAGCTAAACCAAGATTTGACTTTCACATGATGTTCGATACAAATCTGTTCAAAACTCGAGCTTTAAAAAAAAATAGAATTTATGTAGCACGAACAAGAAAACCAAAATATATGTAATTTTCCTAGAATATTTTGTTCTTCATTAGCTTATAAAGTAATGAGGTTTGGAAGGTGTAACCCCGTCACCCTAATCTGTTAGAAAGATAATTATCTCATGTATTGCTATAGGATTTTTAATAACAAACATTCAACATTTCTAATAAATGTATATTATCAATTATTTGATCACCAGTCCAACATGTAAAAAGGTAAATAATCTTTTAAATTAAAGGAAACTAAAAGCATTGTACATACCTGATCGTATTAATCTATATTCATATATTTTAGGATGAGGATGATCCAGGAAACATACGGTATAACACATTTCATCTGCATATTACATGGACAACAATGACGCAACGCTCTCAAAACTTCAAGGCCACAATACCTGCTTTCGCCCATGCCAGTGCTGTTCAAGGCCAACCATAAACAAAGTGAAGCTATTATTAGAGAACACTGTTTTCTTGTTATATTGACGATGTCAAGTTGAAAATACTAATTGAAGGACAATAAAGCATTCGAATATTAGACACATGTATTATTGCTTTTGAAATCAACAAGGATATTGATACATTCCAGGGAAAATGTTTCAATTTTAAGGTGTAGATATTTATAACGCATTCATTTTTTTCTTATTATTGAACATAAACGTATAACCTCCATAAACATGCAAATTTTTTTTGATCGGTCAGATGCCTCTCATTTTTCACAATGATTGACAAAGTTATTAGAAAAAATACTGCAAGCTTTAATGAAAACATGGGTACAAGGGATTTTAAATCTTAATTGTTTCATATTCAAAACTTGTCATTGAAAACTATACATGTGACTCGTCATATCAAGAGGTACCTTAATACCGGCACAGCAAATTACGAGATACGGGCAATTGAAGCTGAGCAAAGTCAAAAATAACGTCAAAGGTCGAATTTCTAATTTCCTCAGAAACGTTACCTTTGAAGTGTATTCTATCATAGTAATCAGGTTCCAAAATCCCAAACATAAGATAATTGTTTTAAAGGCCGAGATAAAAATCCTAGTTTCAAGTTTTACCAGTACAAAACATTAAACTAAATTTTCTTAGAACTTCAGATTTCTGAATCAGCCCAATGCCTTTTACCAATTTGGATGTAACCTTGCAATCAAATACCTAATAACTAAAAGCAGCATTTGGTGTCATTTTAAAGCTTATAAGACCACAAATCAAATATCATTTTTGGGCTCTTAAGGTACCTTTCGATATGACGGGTCACAAATATGTAAATTTTTAGAACTATATCTGAGAAAAATGTCAAAATAAAAGCATTTGTTAATCAAATATCAAGAAAAGGTTGTAATTTAAATTAATTTCTTTACAAGTAAAATGCCTCATTAACTTGATTTAACCCTCGTCTACCCAGTCTATTTTTTGTAACACGTCTATCCAAGGGGGAAGGGGGTGTTGCACCCTCTTAAATTTTTAGAACAGAACCCCCTATTAACTTGGTTTAATTATCAATATCAAACGATATCAAGATCACAAAAATCGGCCAAGGCGTTACGTATTTATGACGTAATAAAGGTCTTTCAGGTCAAAAAATCTGAATTTTGGCAAAAAGGGCCACCGAAATCGTAATTTTGCTATAAAAATATTCGTAATAACGGATTTTTATCGGGTTTTTTGTGTGTAATACAGAAGGGGATAATTCTAACATGCCCTGCAAGTTTAAGCTTCATGCATATATTTTACAAAATGGCGACTTAAACTTTTCCGTGGCCTCACCAACCCCTTCCCCTACACCTTATCTTTGACGGCCTTGCCTAACCCCCTATTTTTTTCATCATAATGACTGCAAAGGATGAAAAAGAGATTACCCAAATGCCTGGGGTCGGTTGCTTTTGCGATTTTATGCAGCGGGAAACAACCTTAGAGGGGTTGCAACCCCCTCCCCCTGGGTAGACGACGAGGGTTAATACCTGTAGAACCACGAAAGCTTCTGAACTTTGATTCAATGAAAAACCAAATAACAAAAATTAGAGACAATTTACGAAGTTCCAAAATTCAAATAATATGTTTCTTCTTTTTCTTTGTTCTTATGGTCCGTGGGAAACACATGTTATAGTCTATTAAAAACTCATGGTCTGCCAAAATTCATCCGAAAATACAAACCTCGATAAAGAGGAATTGGTTATAGAATCTTTGAACAGATGAAAAAAATGACGGTCTTCAAAAGCAAAGTAACCACGGCCATTTGCTTTTGCTTTCGCCCGTGCTAATACAAAATGATTACAAAGTTTAAAGTTTGAATTAACTATACTTATTGATCCCAGTGTATAGAATCAGTAATGAGTTAACAAACTAATTTACACAACAAGTGAACTAGGCTAATGTCTTGACATGTCTAAAACGATATGGCAATATTTAATGAAATATGTAGTTGAATAGTTCTGCTCAGCGCTTTTGTTCTGTAGTCATGTCTACTGTAGGTGCATTTAGTATTCATTTAATTTCTATACCTTCACCTTTGCCTCGGGTAAAAGTTGTTGTTCTTTCACCCTTATCCTCCGAAGGGGGGGTTGTTGCAACCCCCCCCCCCTAAGGTTTTACCCCCGCATCATAAAAACGCAAAAGCAACCGGCCCCAGGCATTTGGGTAATATCTTTTACATCCTCTGCGGTCATTTTGATGAACAAAACTAGGGGGTAGCACCTAAGGTGGGGTTAGGGTAGGCCGTCAAAGTTGGGGTGTAGTGGGGGTGAAATCCCGGAAATTTTAAAATCGCCATTTTGAAAATGTATGTATGCTATAAGACTCAAACTTACAAGACATGTTAGAATCATCATTTTCCTTCTTAATTAGCAAAAAATCTGACGAAAATCCATTATTTACAACTTTTATAGCAAAATTTTGATTTTGGTGGGCATTTTTACCATAATGCAATATTGCCTGATTTTCCATTCCGAAAAAACTTTATGACGTCATAATTTAATAACGCCTTGGCCGATTTTGATTATCTTGGTATCGATGGATAGGAGTGGGTCCTACCTATCTATTAATATCAAAACCAAGTTCATAGGGGGTTCCGTTCTAAAACAATAGGGGGGTTGCAACAACAACAACCCCCCCCCCCCCCACCCCCTTCGGAGAACGTGTTTCAAAACATGGCTTAGGATGATAAGGGTTAAAGTAATGATCATGAAATATTGACGGAGTTTGTATTTTAAATACCATTTCTACTCTACTGAGTTGTCTTCAATTACCTAAATATGTTAAATAAATAAATCCTTATCTAGGATATTGACAAGTGTCTGTTTTTATTGTTGCCGAAAAACTTGATCGACGCAAATGTAAGTTGACTATACCATATGTAGCTCAACCTGTATATCAAAAGACCTGAGACCAGGTTGACAAAGACATGGAGGAAAATATATCCTGTCATCGCGTTGGTGTTAACTTCTTATTTATCACCGCTGTTTGATCACTATTAAAGTATAGCCAAAGGCAAATTATTGGTGGCGCTATTCCTGTAAATCAAGTTTCCAGGTTTTAAGAATCTATGAACCTTAGTTTTTACATTTGACACATGGATAAGGTAAAGGAAACCAAAAACAAATTTTATTCATGTTAAATTCACATACTTAATATTTAATTTCTGCAATATGCATATAAATGATTTCAAAAATTGAATAGCGCCATCAATAATGAAATATCAAAATATGGGCTACAAATGATGTATTTTGATCAAAAATTAGCATTTTTTGAGATGAAATTGAATTATGGTAACAAATACTACAGTTCAACACATAATTATAGAACTAATTTAATTTTATGTGCCTGCATTTATTGGAACAGTGCATTTTTGTCAAAAAATAATAAATGACCCATCAAACAGTAGTGTTATGTCTCAACATGTCTATGTGAAAACGATATGGCATGGTTTCATCAAATATACATATCAGCACCTTTTTGATCTGCAGTCAAGTCTACCTTTCCTGTGTTTATATCTTACATGCTTATGACGTATATTCAATGAATAATTAAGGACCTAAAATTTCTCATGACGCATGCACATTGATAGATGTTAATATAAGTAGTGTAATCCCTGGTGATTCTTCTTAAAGCCTTGATCCCTTATTTATGCCCTGAGGCATTGACAAAGACTTACTGATCCTTTGTCACCTTCGATAATATAGCAAAGACTATTGTCCCGAAGTGATCTTGAGACCAAATGTGACCGTCCAGCTCAAAACAGCAGTAAATGCCAGCTCTTGTCAGTTTCACTTTTTTAAATATTAGCAAAGACCATGACGTAAGGATTAAAATGACACCTTAATGAACTTCGTACGATTTCCAGAAGTCAAGTTATAGTCCGTCAAAGGTTGTCAGGGAGTAAAACATATAACTAAGATAAACACGTTCAAAGATCAGTGAGCCCTATATTTTCTGTTGATCATCTTAAGAATATGCAGATTTATTTCACATTTCCTATCATTTTTTTGAAGTGAAACTTTGGTATTTTTTGTAGTAAGCACTAAGATTGTAAATCTGTCAAAAAATCAATTTCGGCAAATTACGACCTTGACATGTATTTTCACCTGTAGCGCAAAATGAAGTTTCTGACATTTACTGCTCATACGGGCTGGAAGGTCACATATACTATTTCCCGAGACCGAATGTCGAGGGAAATAGTATGATAGGCTCAAGATCAGTGAGGGGAAATAGTTTTTATTATATACCTCATATATAGATTCCTGTCCTCTGATTGGTTAAAAGTGAGGGCATGGATTTAACTAGGCCCTATAAATTTACTATGCCCGGGGCATAGCATTCACTATGCCCGCTCAATTTGTTTTGCGTTGTGTAACTCTAGCTTTACGCGCGCGACTGTGAGCATTCATGGTCAGGCACGCGCTGCAGTGCGTGAGCTTGTTATCTTGGGCGCACTGAATACGACGCGGTCAGCACTGAAAGGAGAAACAAATATCGTAAATTATTATCGAGCGCTTGGAGACTTTGGAGTGCTAAAATGTCTCTTTTAACCAACCAATGGACAAAAATCTATATATTCGGTATATAAAACGAATATTGACTGCTTTTTGCTCGGGTAATGGTTAAAATTATTTCCCCTCGGTGATCTCAAAACCATGAATATGCCCTCAGCTTCGCTTCGGGAATATTCATGGTTTTGAGATCACCTCGGGAAAATAATTTAAACCATGCCCCTCAAAGCAGTCAATATTTGTATATTATAGTACCTTCTACATGTTCATGTGCTAATGGTACCATATCATTGGTCAATCGCAATTGACAAAACAAAAATAAATAAAGCTATTTAGGGAAATCACTATCTACCAGTTATTATTTTTAGCTATTTTCCTATGACATCATCCCTAAAGTCAAATGTTAATGTTGTGTGTGAAGTGGTTTTGCCCGGTGCTCCATGGAACCAGAAACCACTTCACAACATTTTTTTTTAAATGGCAGCTCCCAGCAGAAATACACTGTGTCTTACTGACTGGCTTATATATTAACTAAATGAAATTTATTAATTTATGGAACATTACACCAACTGCTACATGCTAAGAAATGGGAATTTAAGACCAAGAAGGTGTGCAACTACAACGTCTAAATTTTCATTGAACCTTACTGTGTGGATTTCATCATGTTCCTGTGTTGACTGTTGTGTAAGCTAACTCCTAATCTTGTCTTGTGATGTAAATTTCATACATTTGTGACAAGGGTATGCATTTATAATGACCTTTTATAAATTTTGATCGTTTTCTTTTATTAATTAAAGATATGATTTTAGACATCCATGTTCAAAAGGTCTCCAGCCTAACACACGAGAAAGGGAACTTATGCATATATTCAATATTAAAGCCAAGGCTACAAATTTCAATTAAGTTTTCAGTGGGTTTAATTGCAATATGTCCAATAAATTGGATAAACTTTTTTTTTTATATATTCTCTATGTTTTTAAAGAACAAGAAAATCATGTGTATGTGTGGGTGCGCGTGGCCAGCGGGACAGTGCAGGACTCATAATCGGAAGGTTGTGAGTTCGAGCCCCACTAGCGCCAACGTGTTGTGAACCTGGGCAAATCACTTTATCACACTTGCCTCGTCGACCCGAAAGCATTGGCGAGCTGTTTAGGGGGGAAAATCACAACCTAAGTGCTGATAGATCTGCGCTTCTGGTCATTGGCTGCAAGTGGCCTAGTGTAAGGCGAAGTGGTTCTGATGATTCCCTTGTTACGGCGTAATAATAATGGCCAGCGCTTTGTATCCTTTGGCAAAGGCGCCGTATATATACCGGAATTATTATTATTATTATTATTATTATTACTCAGACTTCTATAAGTACAATTATTGCCAAAATAAACATTTTAAACATTTAACAAATTCTTTCAATGTTTAGTTATCCATTTTCATTATGTTTATTTTCCAGTGAACATTTCATTTATAAACACATAGATGGTTCGCAACTTCCATTGCATAGTAAGCGAATTTAACACTTAACCTTTGTAACCAGTAAGTTCTACTATATTGTTCTTGTAATTCAAGTATATCCTAAACGATTTTTGTTTGACGTGTGATGAATACGGTCTCGACTTTCGCTTTTTGAATGTAAAAGGTACTGAAAGAACATCAAAGAAAGATGAAGTTACATGGTCAACTAGACATTTCCAGGAAAAACAGGGGCAGTTTAGTTGAAGAATACTACTAATTAGCAGTGACGGACTGCCAATAGCACACATTTTAGATGAACCACCAACAAGTTATTCACTCTCCAAGAATATAGGTTCTTTATTTCCATGTAGATTACGTGCCATATTTACATATATTACAAGAAACAAAAAGATAAAAACAAAACAAGAACAATAAATAGGCAGTGGCAATTTAGAAATATGCTGACATTAACACAATAATGATATTTATTTATTATGCACATACATGATACGGGATCATATCCAAAGGCAATTTTGCCATTTTCTTTAATTAAACATGTTTAAGACATCCTGAAACTTTCATTACAATTATGTGGGCATTTTGTAAAACGCCCACCCATTTTGTAAAACATTTGCACACCCAACGCACATTCCTGGAACTTAAATAATAAAGTTAATGAGGATTTTGAGTGTAGAGTATGTGTCATTATCCAACATCATCTAACATAACTTCTTAAAGGTATATCGTAAAAGATGTTATCAAGTGTTTTAAATGTTTTATCATTTGTCACTTTTAGGTTATGATAGTATGCTAATCTTTTGAAATGCAAAAAAACATTTATATTAGCCACAAAGCCATTATAAATAAACAAATAATTATGCATATGCATGTTTCATCAAAGTTAAAATTACTTTTCTTGTACAGTACTTTCTCCTCAATATTTCTTCCTATTTTGTTTTAAGTGGAGTGTGTCACTGCATGCGAATGCTTCGATTAAAACGGATATTACCAACCAATTTGAAGGATTATTTTATTGCAACAAATGATTCCTTCAGCCTAGGGGCGTCACATTTAACATTTTCTAGTCATCCAGACACATAATTAGAACGGTTGAGCTTAACAAATATAGTTTCGTCTTTTTTACTGTTAAAGAGGAACACGCAATACCGAGTGTACAAAAAACAGGACATATTTTACTGGACATACTGGGTCCTATTTAATCCGTACCCAAACATAAATCATTGAAGGAAGCTCAATACTACTGTACATGTATATATTTGGCATAAATTTCAGTTTCAACTTTTTTGTAACCTGCCTAACAAATGACATTAAAATTACGTTCAAGTATTATTTTAATTATTATAAATATAAGAGGCAATTATAGTAACATTAACCAAAAAAAATTAACTGAAGACACAGAATTAAAGCTTCAACTGGGCGTTTCTTTATCCAATCCATAACCAATAGCATCATTACCCAGTCACCTCTATGGAAACTTAGATTTTCAGCAGATAAGAATCCTTGACTGATATCTATTACAATCTGAAATCGTCCGTAGAAACTTGTTTCTTCAGGATGAGAAAAAAGTCAGCAACCTTAATATTGAGATTTGTAATAGATATATTTTTTCTAGTGTAGACAAATTTGAATCGGTTGCGATATAATTTCAAATATTTTTGGCTTCCATGACCTGATTTTTATTAAGTTTTCCATTGGAAAGAAGATAATTTATTCATCCCAGTAATAGATTAGGCACAATAAGGTATCCATATAGTCCCGAATTGTACTGACATTAGCTTGGATTACTTTTTATGGAAAGTTTTACGGAAATGTGGTAAAATGTTAAAACAATGTGAAACAGATCTTTGGATCAAACTGACTATTGAATCAAGGCCTATGATTGAAAGATGAAGCACGACCTTAAATAATCTACAGATATACTCATGGAAGGTATACATATATGTGACCGTCCAGCTCAAAACAGCAGTAAATGCCAGCTCTTGTCATTTTTACTTTTTAAATATTTGCAAAGACCACGCTTTAAGGATTAAAATGACACCTTAATGAACTTCGTACAATTTCCAGAAGTCAAGTTATGGTCCGTCAAAGGTTGTCAGGGAGTAAAACGTATACACGCGTTCAAAGATCAGTAAGCCCTATATTTTCTGTTGATCGTCTTAAGATTATGTGTCCCGTCATATCGAAAGGTACCTTAAGGTCGGCAAAATCAAAATTGATTTTTTGGGCTCATCTAAAAGCTGAGATTTTAAGCTTAAAAATGACACCTTGCTTTTGGTTATTGGATGTTCGGTTGCGAAGTTACACCTAAATTAGCCTTGATTCAAGGCATTTATTGTCTATTTTCACTAATATTTCATACATGTATCAATATCAATATCCCAATCCCCTGTTGTTTTACTCTATTTTCACTTCCTTCATACACCATTATTTATGTTTACTTAGTTCATATCCCATTCTGAAATACTTTTATCCAGATGTAGACACAATTATGATACAAAGCCTGTCCTTAAATGACTTTTGATAAGACAACACCAATTGGCTTAATACCCAAAACACAACTTTATCATGATTGACCAGTACACACTTCAATTTACCTAACACCTGTCTATTCATATCACAACTGTCTAACCACACTTTTCTCCTACTTGAATAAATATTTGACTTAGGAGTGTGTAGAATTTGGTGTTAGGCAGTAAAATAACATGTGGGAATGAAGTTTGTATATGTCTGAGGCTTGCAGTGACTGGTTTTTTTCTGACCAATGACATCAGTACCCCAATCTTGATGTATTGGCAGTGCAGTGCCCCCATGTACTATTATGGGTAAACACATTTTGTAAAGCAATATGTGTATTTGTATTGATTTGCACTTGTAGGCCTACACAATGATTAATGATTAACTTCTGGGCTTGGGTATATAGAGACTAGTAGCTAGTCTACACCTAAATTGGTAAAAGTCATCGGGCTCATTCCGTAAACTATAGTTCTGAGAAAATCGAGTTTAAAGTTTTTGTACTTAGTTAATCTTGAATAGAGAGGATTTTTAGCTTGGATTTTAATACATTTTTCTTATGTTTTGGATGTTCGAACCTGATTAATATGATAGAATACACTTCAATGATAACCTTTCTGATGAAATTAGAAATTCGACCTTGGACGTGATTTTTGACTCGGTTTAGCTTCAATGGCCCGTATCTCGTAATTTACTATGCCGGTATTAAGGTACCTTTCGATATGACGGGGCACATATACAGATTTATTTCACATTTCCTATCATTTTTTTGAAATGAAACTTTGCTGGTATTTTGTAGTAAGCACTATGATTGTGAATCTGTCAAAAAATCAATTCGGCAAATTATGACCTTGACATGTATATTCACCTGTAGCGCAAAATGAAGTTTCTGGCATTTACTGCCCATACGAGGTGGAAGGTCACATATGTATACTACTTTCATATTTAGCGATTTTCTCATACGTTAAGAATTGGGTGTACTTAAAATGATATATCAAAATTATATCATCTACCAGTTTGTACCATACATGTATGTATTACATAGTTTGTGAATTGCTATTAAAGCTGTCAGATTGCATGCATCTTTGTGGAGGTCATACGACTTTTACTCCAGTTTGCGTTCTTTGGCGTGCTCTTGCATCAACGAGATGGTGGCATAGGCCAGACGGAGGTTCTCACAGGAGAATCGTGATATTAGCATAGCACACCTGTGCCGTTGAGTCTGTTGAATCAACTGAGAGAAACGCATTTCCTAACATGTTTTAGTGATATTAATAAATGTTGAAAATGATTCTGCTGACTCCTGGTGCTCTTCGTGCAACACGGGTTTTAAAATAAGTTATTAACTCTCAGTCTGTTGTGTGTAATTAACCGAATACTTTTTCAGAGAACAGGTGGCTAAACAATTATATGCATAGTACTTCGAGTAATAATTACTCCGGACAGGTTTGTAGTTTATAATTAGGTTTTGCGGTTAAAGAGGAGAGAGCGAAATCTTGTTAGGAAGCATGATGACATTCATGTTAGGAATAATGACCACTCACCTATGCAGTGGTGGAATCATTTTCAGACATTGATGAATCGTAACATTTGTCATCATGATGCTAATTTTGAGAACTTTATTGATAATTTCTGGACTAATAACTCTAATATGTCTAAAACTGATCTTGATTTTGTTATTTCAGAAGATGAAGTTCATAAAGCTATTCGGAGTCTTAAAATCAAGAAATCCCCTGGCCTGGATGGCATACGAAATGAAATGTTAAAATGTGATAATTCTATGCTAACTACCATTTTGACAAAGATGTTTAATTTGATTCTTGATAATGGTTCATTTCCAAGTCCTTGGAGACTTAGTACCCTTACTGTTATCCATAAAAAGGGTGATAAATGTAATCCAAAGAACTATCGTGGCATCGCTGTCTCAAGTAACTTATGTAGCTTTTTTGCCTCGTTTTACATAACAGATTGACTTCTTTTTGTGATTCTAAATCTATTATTCCAAGGGAACAAATTGGATTTCAACAAGGTTCACGAACTCAAGATCACATCCTTGTTTTGAAGAACTTAATTGATAAATACATTTTGGCTTCAAAACATCTATATGTCTGTTTTGTTGATTTTTCATCAGCATTTGACACCATATGGCGTAATGGTTTAATTTACAAACTTTTGAATGCTGGGGTTGGTGGAAAATTTGTTAAAATCATTCATGATATGTATTCATCTGTTTTGTTTACAGTTAAATGTTCTGGTAATATTACTGATAATTTTGAGTCTTCAGTAGGTGTTAAACAAGGCTGTGTATTAAGTCCTTTGTTTTTTAACATTTTTCTCAGTGATCTTCCCTCAATATTTAATGATAACTGTGATCCTGTTATGGTACATAACTCTGTAATTAATTGTTTGATGTATGCAGACGACTTGGTAATTATTTCGCATTCAGCTCAAGGACTTCAAAATGCTATTAATAATCTTGTTGATTATTGCCTGAAATGGAAACTTAGTGTTAATCACAACAAAACCAAGATCATGACTTTTAACAAAAGAGGTCATTTTATCTCTGGTGATTTTTATTATGGTGATTTACCTATTCAGAGCTGTAAGGAATATACTTATTTAGGCATTATTTTCACACCTTCAGGATCATTCTCGAGAGCAATTACTTTCCTTCATGAGAAGGCTAGTAAAGCCTTTTTTAAAATTAGACAAAATCTCTATAATAGTTCTGCTAAATGTAGTTTGAAACTTTTTAATTCTCTAATTCGCCCTATATTATGTTATGGTTGTGAAATTTGGGCTCCATTAATGCTCAAAGGTATGAAAAATGGTAATTTTATCGATATTTGTGATAAATTAATTCCAGAACTTCTTCACATTAAAACTTGCAAACTCATTTTAGGTGTACATCGAAAATCCACAAATAATGCTGTCAGGGCCGAACTTGGAAGTTACCCTCTACTGATTTTTATGCTATCACTATCTTTCAAGTATTGGTGGAAATTAAATAATGATTGTGTACATGGTTCTACTTCTTTAGCTGTTAAGTCATTAATTGAAAATAGATTACTTGAAGGTAAACTCTTCAGTTGGAGTAATGGCATCAAAACTATTTGTGATCTAATTGGTAATCCTGAATTGTGGCATAAACCATTTACTTTGCATAAAGGGTCTATAATTACTTCGACTAGTACAAGTATGCATTGCAGATATGATAATGAATGGTACTCTCGCATATCCAGTGTACAGTTAAAGTTAAGAACTTATTGTCTTTTTAAAACATCGTTTAAATGTGAAAACTACATCCACATGTTCAGTCGTAATAAGAGGTCTAACTTTAGTAAACTACGCATCAGTGCTCATAGTCTCATGATTGAAACTGGTCGCCACATTACACCTCGTATTCCACCAGAGAAAAGACTTTGTTTAAAATGTGATCTTGTTGAGGTTGAAGATGAATACCACTTCATCATGAAATGTAAAGCCTATGAGTCTTTGAGATGTACTTTTTTGTCAGATATTAAGAGGGTCTTAAATGTCACTAACTTGGGTGATTATGATATATTTATTGCTATTATGGGTGCTAAAGATTATGATATCTTACAAATTGTGTGTACTTTTATTAATGCAGCATTTAATGTTCGTTCAAACATTGTAGTATAATTATTGTTATGACTGTGTTTGTTTGTTTTGCTCATTTGTACCATGACTATACCTTGTTGTGTGGTAATTATCAATAAAGACCATTTTGGTCATTGAATCTGAATCTGAATCTGTTTGATTTACAAAACTATGCCTTCCATATCTATGGTTCTACGGATTGAAACTGTAAGGTAACATCTTGATTTAAGCATACTGTATACTTCAAGCAATGGTTTCTAATAATGTATTAAAGAGCGTCATTTATCTTCAATCTTGAGCTAAGATTTGGCTTGCCCTCTTGGCACGTTGTATCAAACCCGGTGGGTTATGGCATGATCTAAAAGATATGTAATAGTGTATTCCACTTGATTTCGGCAATGCTGCGAGTTGGGATTTGCATTTTTATCCTAAGCATACACGCAACAAATGTGTCCCTCAGGTGACACTTAGAGGTTGACTCTAGTCTGAGTCAAGAAAGTCGACTTCACCTTGCAGAATTTCAAAGTAGTATCTACTTTTTCCA
>JXSR01S022276.1:30570-50297 GCA_000969725.1 Ophiothrix spiculata
TTAAGTTTCAAATAATATCGCCAAAGTCAGCAGTGCATGAACATCAGGAATGTATATAGGTTTTGAGAACAAAATATTGGGTAATTATATATTTTTCACAATGATAATATCTCCAAAACAAGTGCATAAACGTTTTGATGTTAAAGGCACTTTTTATGAATTTGATGTGACAAAAACCTCGCCTGTTTTCTAGCTAAATAAGAAGAAGAGTAAATTTTAAATATATACTGAAAATTTCACTTGATTCCAACCATTCGTTTCCAAGATTCAAGCTTTTCAGCATTTTGATAATCCCCATAGGCTACTGTGTTGTAATTACTTTTGGGGCCCGACAATAATTAGAAAACGACGCATTTTCTCACTTTTCTCAACAATGCAAGCACATATGAAATAATGGTTTGGGGATCGTAACATATACCAGTTGACGATTCTTATAAGCTAAAAAAAAAATCAATTTTGATAGAGGTGACCTAGAGGTGAAGAGTGGATCATGAATTGCCCCTTTAAGACTTGTATATAGTAAGTGGAGCTAATTGTTCAAAATCATGCAATTTTATTAAGCTTCTTTAATCCAAGTTTGACAGTATTTGAACCTTTCCTTTCTTCCACAGGTTACCTGACTGTGACCATGATATTTCAGTGTATGACTATTATGTAGATGAGTCGGGGGAGTGGGATCCATGGGTGTCCAGAGTCCAAGAAGTGGCTTACACAGATTCACATGGTTAGCATTAATGTATCAAACTTTCCCTCCACAGGTTACCTGACTATGACCATGATATTTCAGTGTATGACTATTACGTAGACGAGTCGGAGGATTGGGATGGGTGTCCAGAGTCCCAGAAGTGGCTTACACAGGTTCACATGGTTACCATGAATGTATCAAACTTTTGCTCCATAGGTTACCTGACTATGACCATGATATTTCAATGTATGACTATTATGTAGATGAGTCTGGCGAGTGGGATCCATGGGTGTCAACATGAATGTATCAAACTTTTCCTCCACAGGTTACCGGACTATGACCATGATATTTCAATGAATGACTATAATGTAGACATGTAGGGGAGTGAGATCCATGGGTGCCAAGAGTCCCAGAAGTGGCTTACACAGATTCACATTGTTAACATGAATGTATTAAACTTTTGCTCCAAACAGGTTGCCTGACTATGACCATGATATTTCAGTGTATGACTATTATGTAGATGAGTCTGGAGAGTGGGATGGGTGTCCAGAGTCCCGGAAGTGGCTTACACAGATTCACATGGTTAACATGAATGTATTAAACTTTTGCTCCACAGGTTACCTGACTATGACCATGATATTTCAGTGTATGACTATTATGTAGACGAGTCTGGCGAGTGGGATCCATGGATGTCCAGAGTCCCGGAAGTGGCTTATACAGATTCGCATGACTTACTAGGGGAGATATTTGTGGATACAGTTGACACGGTAGGTACTGGCAGACTTGAATTTTTCTCAATAATACATTACTCAAAATAATGTATGACTATCCATTATGACACCATACATGAAAAATTAATTATATCTTCTATACTCTCTATAAGCCTGCAAGTGAGTCCCGTTTTTTTCGAGTCCCGTTTTGCTTTCGAGTCCAGGGTCCCAAATTTGCCTACTCGAAACCCGAAAAACAGTGCATAAGTTGAGTCGAAAAAAATTATCATTACCAAAATATTCCAATAATCATTTCACTGGTGGCCATAAGTTGCTAAATGACCTTAAAAATGATCAAATATCAAAATCTACTTCCGAAAATAGTCGCAAACTTTTATCAAACATGCGATGTCTCTTGCAGGAAGATCGCCGATTTCTCTATGTTTTGTTACAAACATCGCAATCTGTTCTTGTAGAGTCGCCATTTTGACTACTACAATGATTGCGCATGTCTGACAAGTATGATAGCACCGTTATATAACCGTGAACAACGCCATCTGTTGACGAACATTTAACATATGCAAAAATTAGTTAACAGACTGTTAATTGTAGTCAACAGATGGCGTTGTTCACGGTTATATAACGGTGCTATCATACTTGTCAGACATGCGCAATTGTGATTGTAGTAGTCAAAATGGCAACTCCAGGAAGCAGCGAAAATAATATTACCACATTAAAAATGTCGATTTATGTAAGTTCCCCGATTTAAGTCCTACTCGTAATTTGAATAAAATCTGAGGTAAAAAAATGGTGGGACTATACACGCGTCAGTACGGTATTAAATCAGCCATTTATTAAAATATGATTCGAGTCCCGGGTACCTGTTGGAAAATAAAATACGAGTCCCGGGAGTGAAAAAACCCGAAATCTGCAGGCTTAACTCTCTATTTGAAAAGAATATACGTCTCTAAGTGATTGCTATGTGTGGAAGGCATAATGCACATTAATCAACTGTAATCAGTTCACCATGAAATGAATTTCTTTCTTTCTTTTTTTTATTTTGAATAACATAAGATGTGATTAAAATAAATGGAAAAGCATTCTTAAGGTCCCAGATACTGGTATACAAAATTTGGACAATACTAGATATTGTCTAGTTTTGTTCCGTTCTGGTTAAGTTTTTGTATTCCAGTATTGTTGGTCAAAATACTGTTTAATAATGGTTTTGATTAGTTTTGGTCAATATTCCAGTATTGTTTGTCTAAAAATACTTGTTTATATCAGTATTGTAAATTCTGCCAATTTTTAAGGGCAAGAATATACTTCAGAATCATAACTTAACAAAATTTGATTTGTTTGTGTGTTACATTTTTATTATGAATTTCAAAAGCTGTGTCGAGTCTATAGGGCGCTCTTATGATTAACCAGCATGGACGGCGTGATAAAATTTTTCCCCAGTACAGAAGCGACCCTACCTTTATTACATCTTGTGTGTGGATTGTTCTTGTTTCAGTTGATTCCTTGTTAACATGCTCAAAAACCTGCCACATTACATAGAAAGTAAGACTCCTCCACAAGCTGACTATGATCAGTTGGTATTATAGCATAGTTGTTCAACTCCGGCTTGATCAGTATGAATGTTGGCTTTCAACTAGACCTTTGTGGGGTTTCAGAATATCAGGATTGTGGACTGATAATTTAGCCGTACATACACAATCAGAGATAAAGGACTCTCCAAGAATCAGGAAAACAATTAATAAGTCTTTGATAAATAGAGCAAAGTTGGTGATGTTATTTGAATAAGACAATTTTTAACATTTAACAATACTGGAACAACAGAATCATTTACCAATACTGGAATGAAATGTGTGTACCAACTAGTGTTGTAATTTTTTCCAACAATAATAGAACAGAAACACTCCCAGAATTGTTCAATACTGATATTTATCCTTTAGTGTACAAGAATTCTGTAATCTCATTGGTCAAACATATTTTAAGCAAAACCCGTATTCATGTTTTTCAGAAATAAAAATAAGCCAAACCCTGAATATATCCCGTATTCCGCGACTCATACACAAACACTATATTGCTCGTTATTAATTGAACTAAAATGTGTTTGTGCGTCGTTTAAGTTGCTGCGTAAGAGTGTATTGCGTATGGAATGCAGCGTTTACGCATTAGCAAGCGTACACGCCTAAATCAATACGCGCACACCCAACCAAGTGCACGGCATGGCTAGTGCTTGTCGCTTTCAATGCTTTGTATATAGAGCTTTTATGATTAAAATTTCGTTTTTGATGGTGAGTTTACCAACGAGACTACAGAATTCAGATAAAATCGTTGCCCCCTGCTTGTTCTTACGAAATACGGGAAATATCTAGGGTCTGGTGCCATATTCCATTCGGCCTGTCGGCCTCATGGAATATGGCACCAGACCCTAGATATTTGCCCGTATTTCGTGAACAAGCAGGGGGTAACTAATAGTACCAGTATCTGAGACTTAAAGTATACTTTTTCCTAATAAATATTTTAGAAAGACAATCATCATTAATAATATAGCATTTACTGACATCTAGTTTATTTCCTACATTAAGTCACATATACTTAGATAAATTATCTATATCTCTCTCTTTTGATGGGACCCAACTTAGAAGCGCATAGCAGTATATTATAATTAGGAGATCAAAGATATCAAATATTCAAATCTTAATTTAAGAACAAAAACATTGCACATATTACTATATTTATATTTACATCTTAAACATACAAAAAATGTGTTAAAACCAAGATAAAAATCCTTTCTCCATCCAAGTTTTACTCAGTACAAAAGCTTTAAACTTAATTTTCTAAGAATTATAGTTTTCAGCCCGATGCCTTTTACCAATTTGGATGTAACTTTGTTACTGAACATCCAATGACCAAAAGCAATAGGTCATATTAAAGCTTACAATCCCAGTATTAAAAATGAGGCTAAAATATTAGTTTGGATTTGGGCACCCTTAAGGTAATACCTTTCAATATGGCAGGACATAAATTTGGTCACTGGTCAGTCACACTTGGTAAATTTGACATACTCATTTAATGTAACTGACAAGAAGCTTATTGTTGAATGCCCATGGAGTGCCTTAAATATTCCTAGTTTCTAATAGCTATAATAAAGCCATATTCTTATGGTAAATTTGGAAGACATTTGTTTATTTACAATGTATCAAGGAAATACATTAAAATCTAATTAATTGCAAAAAGGAATATTTTAGACTCTGCCATTTGACTTAAATGTAATGTTTCACACCAGAGAATAATGTGGATTGAGAAAGAGGCCGAATTTCATTTTAAACATTGTTTCATTCAGTAGAACTTTCTTAATGAATGGTCTTATTTTTTCTGTAAATGGCTTCATATAGTATCCACATTTTGTCATAAGGTCAAAAAAAAATTGTTTGGTTGCCCTCCACAGCTTTTTTCAAAGAGGGTCGGTCGGTCTTTTTTTTGTTTTTATTATTATTTTTTTTCAATACTCTTCCACGGACCGCTAGGTCGATCGGCCGATCCAGCCTTCACAACTTCCCCCGCGACATCCAAATCAAAATAATCAAATACCTCTTGTAGTGATTTGGGACATCCTTAACATTTTGAGGGTTGAGTATTGAAAAAAGCAAAAATATAACATTTTTTTTTTGTAGTTTTCGGTAAGTTTTGCATCTTTTTGAGAAAAAAAGTTTGGGTCGGGCTGAAAAATAGGGTCGGTCGGTGGAGGGCAACCAACCAATGTTTTTTTGGCCTAATCAGCTGTAGATTGCATGGTAAACTCCACTATCAATTGAATTTTGTGCACATAAAATGTAGAATAAAAACAACCTGACTTAATGCATTCCCTCATCTTACAACAATGTTCACCGCCATTGAGGTTACTCATGCAGGTAGTTACAGCAATGCAAATTTCAAATCAGATAGGAGTCAGGCATGCTGAACCAACGATGATTTCATGGCAATACAGTATTTGTTTATACTGTATACTGTTTTCATTTATTAAATTTCCCTGCGTACTGCATCGTTTAACTCGAGCGTAAGGCGCGCGATCGTCGGCGCTTCACAAACACTGGAATTAGGCTAATCACACGCTGTAAATACGTGCGACTTTCACGCAAACCACCGTAGCAACAAGCGTTGGTCTCCAAAAACCCTGCGAATGGAGAAATTTAATTATTAAAATTCTATAGTGTTCCTTTTAATCGCTCACTGGGTGTCGCATTTTACGTAAATGGGCATTCATTAGGGACCAATTGTTAACTCACGTCTTACATCATAAGCGCACAAATTTGTTATGTAAGCTTCAAAAATATGTCAATATCAGTTGCGAAAACACAGTGAACAATTGTTTGCTTTATTTCCGGGATTGCGACTTCATAAGGTCATGGCAACCCGGAAGTCGTATAAATTTTGCTTTATTTCCGGGAATATGACCTAGTTTATTAACTTGCGGAATCTGTTTGCCGTAACTTGCAAGAGTGGTAAGCTTAATAACGTCAGAAAATGCTCGGAAATTGACCGTTTCGAAAAAATTGGAGTGGGCGTTTAATAGAGCATTGGCGATTAATAGGAACAATACAGTATGTGGTATACATCAAAATGAGTTGTAGGAGCACCAAGACATGCATGGCTGATCTGCAACAAACCTGATCTAAATATTGTATACATGGATCCAATCACATGGATCCTATGCAGGCCTTCATTTTTGACAAATGCAGAAGAGCTATAAATTACTCTCCTGAAAGGTTCAAGGAGAGTTGTCAAGAGAGTGATTTGAGGTCACACCATTAGATATTAACTGGTTTTGGTAGTTTGAGGTGAGCTAAATATTGCTCTCCTAAGAGGCTGTTTAGGCGAGCAGAGAAGAGCAATCACTATAGCTCGCCTTAAAAATGAAGGCCTGCTATGGTTGTATGGTTAAAAGTTTTATGAAGTCCTCTCATCCTACAAATGCTCTGCAGTGTCCTCATCCGTATCATATCCATCCGCATCAGATTTGTAAACTGTAGGTAGCTCCACAAATGTCGGCGGCATATCAGGAATATCTTGATAAACAGGATTAGTTAGTCTTTGTCCCCGAGAAATGTTTTTTGTTTCTTTTCTGTCCTCGGGTACAAAGGGATTGTGGTAGGAGTTGTCTTCCTTTTGCTTCCTTTTTTGTTCCAATTTCTTGTTGCGTTTTTTGTTGGTTGAAGGTTTATGCGGTCCTTTCTTTTTACTGGAAAATAAATGAATAACACAGAATTGTAAATATCAAGTCACAAAAATGTAACTGTAAAAAATAAGAATGGAAGAGATTATATTTTACATGTTCAATCCAAAAAAAAAGGTAGCCTTTTTTATTCTAGTGGTGGAGTGATGCTGTGTTTATCAGTTATTGTCAGTGTGGTGACATTTACCTTGTGTCGGAAAATTGACAAAATAAGCTGCCATGGTTTTGATTCTGGAAGAATCGATGGAATTTTGATTTTCAATATCACACAGGACCCATAACTGAATGTAAATTGCCTTTAAAGTTTGGTTGATGCAGTTCCGGTAGCATTTGCCTCCTAGTCACCACAATGGTTGAGTTCAGTGCATGCATGCATTCGCTGATTTAGCTCACTGCTGCATACACATATTTTTAAAGGAAATTCCAGAGTTTGAACCATTGTGGCAGGTGCGTAGCCAGCATTGTCAGTCCGAAGGGGCAAACGTTGGTATCGTCCCTAAAACATCGGTGTTGTCCCTTTTTTGTATTTGATTTTTCATTACATTATTTTTAGGCTTTCAATGATACTAATGAAAAGTTTACCACTTTTCACAATTTCTCACTGCCTTTGTCCCCGTTCTCTTTTTCTTTTTGTCACTCCCACATTTCTCTTCTCTTTCGCTTTCCATTCAGTGGCGGTGGAAGGATAAAAATTTTAGGGGGAGATGGCCACAAAAAAATCTGTCCAATTGGCTAATTTCAGCTACAAATTGTTAAAATATACCGGGGGGGATGGGGGGGTTTACTCACATAAGGTATAAAGGGATGTGCCGCTGAAATGGGTTAGTTTTTCACAAAAAAATCCCTAAACATGGGTCCCATTTTTATCACCCAAATCCCTCTATAGACATGGGTTACATTTTCAAGAAAAAACGCAAAAATGGTTAAAAAATGAACATTTTCTGAGTTGGCATCGCGAGCCCAGAAATTTTTGAAAAATCAGCCTATTTTCGGAGCAAAATCCCTAAACATGGGTGCACTTCTCAAAAATAACCCTTAGATATTGATTTGTTAGGGTTCCACCGTCCGAGCCGCACACGCCGAGCCACACACCCCCGTTCAGACTAAAGTGGAGTACCCACCTGGGAAAATTTATTGTACTTTGTGTAAAAATAGCAAATTTTTACTGAAAATTGATATGATATCTGAAAATGTCACGTAAAGCGTGCAATTTTTTATAGACTTGTCATACTTTAATTATCAAAACAAAGGGAAAATTTCAATTTGTTTTCATTTTCTTTTTTCTTTATTTTTTGGAGGGTGTCCATCCCCCTCGTGAAATTTAGGGGACATGCCCCCCCCCCCCCCCCCCGCTTCGGCCGCCTATGTTTCCATTCCCCTTTTTCTGCCTCTTATTTTTTCCTTCTCTTCCTCTTTCTTTCCCTTCTTCCACTCTTTCTTCTCTCCCTTCCTTTTTTCCCTTCTCCTTCCCTATCCCTTCTCTCCCTCCTTCCTCCTTTCCCTTTTCTTCTCTCCCTTTCCTCTTTTCCCTTCTCTTTCCCTTTCTCTCTCTCCTTCCCCTTCTTTTCCCCCTTCTACTCATCCCCATTTGTTTGCTTTTCCGTCCCCATTTTAGTTGTTTGAAGGGGGGGAGGGGGAAGCTAGTCTGCCCCCCACCCCCCGCTGGCTATGCTACTGGCAGTGGATAGCGATTTTTGGGTAATTGGGTTTGGTTACTGAACAGTGAAGCACTGTGGTGCAGTGGTTAGAGCATTGGATGAGCTCATAATGGAGAGGTTGTTGGCTCAAGCCCTATTAATTCCTTGAGCAGAACACAACATTTGAGGTTGTAAATAGAAGCTGTTGCTTTGTGCTGTAGCCAGTGTTCGAAATACAAAATTTTCACCACATGCACATGTGCATGTAACTACAAAAAGTTACCTGCACAAATTAATTTCTGCATGCACATAACAATTTACTAAAACAAGCTCCGATACTGCTGCCGTACATGTACTTCTAATTGACTGTGCGACTCCCTCGGTGGATCGACCAGCACATGTGTACTTTTCGCAGGTGCAGATTCTGCCGGAGATTCAAAAGCAACATCCGCGATATCCTCTTTTTCTGCTTGGGAAACTACCGATTTTTTTCATAAAAGAGCGGTGTACATTGCGTCTGCAATTTAGTCTTTCCCTTTGGTTTAGGTGGCACATTTTGGATCGTGTTTGTTTTTGTTTTGAACGACGAATTTCATTTTTTATGAATGAAAATATCAACATGTTAATCTCATACTATTATTTGTGAAAATATGAAAACCAGACGGTCGCTATATATATTGGTCCGTATTGAACGCAAGGACGACTGTACTACAAAGTGCACGTGGTAACGAGACTTGAGCAATTGCTCAATTGCGACACCCCTCTAGGGCAGTAATGAATGATATGACGTCACACCCAGTCGAAGGTCCCGGGAATTCCCAGATAAACAAACATGCATACTATGTGGCAAGTACGAATTTAACACAGTTTGTGGTCGTATTTTTTGCGATTTTATAATCTTAAAACGGATATTTAAGATATAAGGTCGAAGAAGTGCTAAATTGGGTATGCACTAACCGCATTAAATATTTACCTCCAAGCTGCCATAGGCTTTAGACTTGGAATATTTATATACAAATCTCAAAAGTGAACTCGCCGGGAATCGAACCCGGGTCGCTTGAGTTCCGGTCAAGCATGATAACCACTACACCACAAGTTCTGTCGGACGAGAAACACATTTTGAGATATATGGGTTGCGCCGTATATACTTATTTCTCTTTATATATACTATTATCATGACCAAAGATGTACATGCACGTGTGCAGGTGTGAGTAGTAAGCTTACATGCACAGCCAAAAAGTTGGACAAGCATGTGGTATTTCGAACACTGGCTGTAGCTGCTGTATACATGTTGTGATTTGATATGACATATTTGTATAATTGCCAAAATGAATCTTTATGATCAAGGTTGAATTCAATCCAATCGTTCACTTAGGTATTCAAACACGCTATAGAGTTGTTCATCGCAAATCAACAACGATGCATCCATGCGTCCGCATTTTTATCGGGCAAGTGTCATGATTAAAATATGCAGACGCATCGAATGCAGAGCTGTTGATTTGTGATGAACAATTCTGTAGCATTTTTGAATACGTTTCAACAATGAAAATCTTCCTGAAAATGTACAGGGACTTCCATTTGAAATTTGCAGGGACAATATCAAACGATCTTCTGAAGTTATTTAGGGGAACAATTAGGGTATATGTTTATACCATCATGCAAGGTGCTCTATCAATTGAGCTCCTATAAAGCATTTGAGGGAAGCAGAGTCACTTGGTATTGCTCACTCCCCTCAAATGGAAGTCCCCGAATGTATGAATTAAATTCTGAATGTTTTCAATTTGCTTTGTCGTTTTCAATTGTTCCCAAACATCATCTAGGCTTTGCACGTGCCAGACGCGCAATGAACAGTACGCCGACTTATGTGCTCTGCGTGACCGCATTTCCATAAACGCTAAGCCGTACGTGACGCGCTAATTTGAATATCAATAGTGGATTCATCCCAAATCAACAACGGTACGCTCCTAGCTGTATGAGGAGATACAGTGTTGTTGCACGCAACATTTCAGGGTAATTGATTATTGGCTGTTTGCTTTTGTGGTATGCTGTACCACTCCTGATGACTTACCAACATATTGAATAAACTAACGCAGCAATCAGAAGGAACATCAAGACTGTGACAGCACAGGTGGCGATAATAATGATTAGAAATCCATTGTCACTACCTTGTTGACTGGGTGGCTCGGTCATCTCTGTCAGGAAAGAGGATTTATTTTATTATTAATATTTAGGTATTCAAACACGCCACAGAGTTGTTCATCGCAAATCAACAACGATGCATCCATGCGTTCGCATATTTTTATTGCACAAGGGTGGCTTTAGCCACCCGAGCTTGATAAAAATACGTCTTTCTGAAAACGTATGAATTAAATTCGAAATGTTTTCAATTAACAGATCTACTCATCTTCAAAAAAAATATTTAGGATATCCTGAAGCAAAGTGCTAGTTTGTGAATATTTGCTGCTTTGACGTTATCAATATTGTTCCCAAGCACCGGGCCTTTGCACGTACTATAAGTGCGATAAGCAGTGCGCCGACTTATGTGTACTGCGTAAATGCACTTCCGTAAACGCTGTGCTGTGCATGACGAGCTAATTTGAATATCAACTGTGGACTCATCCCGAATCAACAACGGTATGCTCCTGTATAAGGAGATACGGTGAGTTGTTGAATATACTATATTACATCAAGTCAAATTTAAGAAAGGTTATTTGTTATACTGGGATTTCTTTCTCACAACACATTTCTAGACTGCAACAAGTAAGATAGGCCAACATTTGACATCAGCCTTAAAATTGACTCTCTAGCCACAAAGTTGATATTTGGATAGATTGACCAGGGAATAGAAAAAAATAAACCTTTCTGGACACTTTTATAGTGCTGATGAGAATTTTCTGTTAGGTTTTTTGAAAAAATGCATGAATCGCCCTGGAAAATTGCTTGTTTTGGACAGTAATTTGACCTTCACCCCAAAATTTGGCTCATTTATTTTTATTTCATCATTCAATATTGCCAGAAAAAATCATGTCGTCAGAAATTTGTGTTATTATTTGACTGTATAAATTATTGTTTTTTAAGCTGACCGATTTTTTTTTTCTGGGACTTCAGCCTTTTTTCTGGGAACGGGGCGGCCATGTTACCGCGGATTTCGAAGCCCTGAGATTGACCCCCAAATGGATAGTACGTACTGCTAGTGGTGTGTTTCTTATTCTTTGTATTAGTTTAGTATGAAGTAAGTTATCAGTACAGTAAGATGTCCTTTGATTTTTTTGTTGAGATGGACCAGTCACATATATGAGCAAGATACCTATGTTGAGTGGTCAAGGCCCCATTTTGCACCGCTCCTGTTCTTGAGATCCTCAATTGTGGCAAAATTTAGTTCTCCAGACCAATATTTAGAGCAAAGTGACATTTTGACTCCCTATAAGATTTTTTGAACATAAATTCATAAGATTTTTGTATCTCTGCAGCTTATATTTGGTACATCGTGACCTACATAAAGCCCTAAAAACATTAGAAAATTTTCCTTACAAAAAAAACCACATAGGTCTTCACACCTGTATTCCAGAGCTCGCTATCGATATGAGACTTGAGTGCCACCTAGGGTATGGCTACAGGCAACACTTTATTGCTATTAAAAAATGCATTTTAAAATCAATAAGTATATAGAAAAATTTCAATAATCACAAATTTAACAGTGGTCTCTTTAACTTGCCATACCTGTCAATTAAATCTCCTGGTTAAGGCGGGAGTCTCCCGCTTTTAAGAAGCCCTCCGAATCTCCTGGTAGCCATATCTCCCGCTTTGATAAAACAATCTCCCGCTTTGAAAATAATCTACCGTGTGCCATATAGCGTGTATTACAGACCATGTATGCGCTTTTGTTGATAAATTGAAAAAAAAAATGATATTGTTATGAGCCGCCTCTGCACCTGTGAGACCTTTTTTTTGCTTGTCAGTTTTCAAAAACTACATAAAAACATTTAGGGTGTACCTTTTGGGCCAGCAGAAGCCAGAATTTGAAAATGTTGACAGGTATGCTATTCTTACCTTCTCCCCTAACATAGACTTGGCCAATGACATGCATGGTGCCATTCTCATTAGCTTGAACAATGATGCCATAGTGCTTGTTTGGTGTCAAATTCACTTCATAAACATTGACAGTGTTGTCTAGTTCAACAATATTGGCATTGCCATCCTCGGTAATGTTCACCTGCAAAATTAAACACTGAGATTAGTAAGGTTTATGTCAACATGTCATAAGTCGACATAAAGCATATCTTGAGATGTCGGCATTGTGTCAATCTCATTTCTCATCTCATTTGTGATGGCTCACCCCAAAAAGGGGGACTTTGAAGATGATGTCAATTTTGATTTTTTCATTTCATCTGTTGCAGCATTTTCTAAGCTTTAAAATGACACCTTGTTGAAATTAATCAAGGCGATCAAATTTTTACAACAGAAAATCTGCTGAAAATTCTTATTATTTTCTGATTTTTTGCTGCATATTTTCACCTGTATCTTGAAAAGTTTTCTGTCGCAAAGTCAACCTTTTCGGGATGAGTCATCACATTTGTTTACAAAACTAGGCAAGTAAAATTTCATACAATTTCTTATGTTCAATTGTCAATTTAAGGCTGTTCATTAATAGTTGAGCTTTCCCAGCTTTAAAATGTTACATAAATATTTTAATCTAATATCTAATATTAGTTGTTCGTCTTTACAACCGTTTTACAGTTATTATGATGGTTTAGAACAAGATTGTTACAAAATATCAATTTTATATCATCCATATTGTTGTATGCAGAAAGAACTAGCACATTACTACAATATAGGTACCATAAGTCTATGTCAAACAGAACATTAAGTTTATCCAAACAATTTCATTTTTTCCGCAAAAACAACTCTTTGATATCAACTATATGTCGACATGATCAACACATATGTTGATGTCGACAACAAATTATTGTGACATGTTGACATGAAAAAACAGTCTCGACAGAAACCTTATTAGAGATTAGTTGTTTATAATCCATCTCTGGGATATTTTTTCACTGTTTTGAAGGTTTTTCATTGTCGATGCTTGCTGTAAGCTACTGCATACTAATAATGAACTTATAAATGCATGTATTGACAGTCTGATTTGTCAATTTGATTTTTTACTCTCAAGCTATTGAACCACACATTGTGAGTTACGTACTATATGACCTGCAAATAAACATTTTAAATTAAGTGCTATACTCAATTTTTGGCTATTTTCATTTTTGTTTGACAGTTTTAGGAGCATATTTTTTTATTTCTAAAAAATACTCTTCAGATAATAGTCATCAGTGTCTGAGATTTTGTCATGATACATTTTTTAACATGCACATAACAATTAGAATTACCGTGACAAAGTAGTTGTCAATAGTTCCATTGTCAGGAGACTCGTACTCATTCCAGTCTAGCGTAACAAGATTGTCTACAAGCTCAACTGAGAGGAAAAACAAAAGAAAAAAAAGGGGGAAAAAATTTAAGAAGAATATCAGTTTATTATATTATATGATCAGAGGAATTTAGAGTAGTTAACATTTGAATATGGAAAGCAACACTGACCAAGACCACCCTGCCTTACCCATACAAAAGGAAGTGATATGATCAATGCCCAGTTTTGATTTTTTAATGGTAATTATATTCATCATTATAGGACAATATAATTCCTTTGGTCTCAGTACGGAAGCATGGACTTGGTCAGCATTCACCTCATCTATAACATCTAATGTACACCTGCAAGTCGTGGGCCCTAACCAAGCCTCGAATGTCATGGCGGCCATCGTGGCCATGGCCGTCGATGCCCTAGTGGTTGGCCTTGATGCCCCAAGAAAAGCCTATACTTGATGGCCAGACTGGCCGTGCCCCGATCTCATAGTGGCCTACCGGTTTTTTTATTTGCCCCGGTCTCAAAGTCTTTTTATAACCGTGTGATTCGAGCTTGTTATGACTTAAACAACTTTGTACAATAATCGCAGAATTCTTCACTTCCAATTCATTAATTAACGTAAGTGTCACATGTTCCCTGATTAAAATTGAGGGACAATTTTACAGTTCACAAAAAGATAAATCTTGCACTAAAATCAGTATTAGCAGAAGCTCATCGTTACTTTTGCAATTGGCAATACAAACAGTATTGGCATACAGTATTTGACATAGACTTGATGATTTGGTTTGTTTATAAAGATTGTGCGTTCTGCACGATGCAGGAGCATGGTGAAACCAGAAACCATTTCTGAGTTATCATCATTGCCTATTTGCTATGTTGCTGTTATCGTGATTGCAATATTATAGGCTGGCTGGGCAGAGTTTAAAGTTTAGTTTAGTTTATTCTATCTTTATTCTGGCATACTCTTTCAATACAAATGTACTGGTCTCCCAAGAGGTCCAGAGAGAAAAAAAAAATCATACATAGACTTTAAGAGGACCAATATATTTATAATTACAAAGAATGATATTTACAAAATACAAGAATAAAAATGCTTGTAATATTTAAATTAAAAGAAACAAAATAATGAAAATGGTCAATGAATATAAGTTACATAGAAATAACATTTCTAAATTCATTCAAACTCATATTCACAAAATTGGAGCGAATATCAGCTGGGAGTTTGTTCCAAAGGGAAGCAGCTCTATAGTGGAATGTTCTTCTACCGGCAGCAATATTCCATGATGGTACAATAAGAATATTATTTAGTCTACTCCTTGTGTTTTTAGTCCATCCAGATGGACCTCGCAAGCGAACGCGAAGCGTGAGGTCCATCAACTTACAACAAATCCTGCCTTGGAAATCCAAGGCAAGTGAAATATGATACTACCCTGTAACTTAAGAAGGGGCAGTTTGTGATAACCAAAAACCTATGCATTTCTTTTATTTTTCAAGTCTGAGTCAAATAGAACCATCTATTGCATAATACCTCTATTTGTTTAGCTAGAATTGACTGTTCACCAATTTTCTATAGGAGAAACCCAGCAGGGGGTTTGGTGTGTAAGTTGATGGACCTCGGCGCTCGCTTGTGAGGTCCATCTAGATGGACTATGTGTTTTTGGTATGAGTTGAACGCGTAAAAGTGAACATAGATGAAAGATACTGAGGAGCAATATCTTTTAAACATTTAAAAGTCATAACAAGTAGCTGAAAGCTTTTCTCATTTTTGCTTTTTTTTTTCAGGAACTCTTTATATACCGGTATTAATATTAAAATGACCTTAGTGCCTGCACAAATATTTTTTGGCCGTGGGGCCCTGGCATCATGGCCTTGGTGCCCACCCCAAAAAAATGTTATATAGCCAAGGCCGACTTGGCCTGCCCTAAAAATGACAAAATTCAAGGCTTGCCCTGACCAATGCAATTGAACATGAGGTCAGTTTGAAATGTCAAAAAATTGACCAATACTTTTTTGGTAATCTGATGCAATTAAGCCTTTCTATTAGCATAGAAATTTATATAGATCATGTCAGCTAAGATTCTTGGGTAGCTTTGAGGAGCTTCATTTTAATTTCTAAATACATATTGGATCTATAATAAGTCCAGAAATACTAAACCTGAATTTAACCTGAGCTAATTAAACATGATTACCATTGTTTTCAGCTCTGAACCAGATCTATTATTGGGCTTTGTGCTTCAAATTCATGAATAAGGAGCTACACAATGTACATTCCACCACTTTTTAGACTTTTAGAAGAAATTGCATCAAAGGGATGCAGAGGACATACTGAGTCCAGAATACTGACATAAGAGGGCTTAAAGATTGACATATATAGTTTTTTTTGGGTTTTTTTTGTTTCTAAATATTTTAATTTACTGAGATTTATTTTTTGGTATTATTATATTTAAGTGATAAAAAGTAGCATAAAAAGACCTAAAATATCAAAAATCTTCACTAAGGGAAAGCTTTTCTCCCTCCACTGGAAATTAACATCCTATTGAGGCCAATTTCCTATTTTGTGTTAGTGTCCAATTAAGTGGCATCTTTGCATTAAAAGAAGAATGTAAAGTTGAATTTTGACATGCAATCAATAATTAATTAAATTAAGAAAAATATGTAGGAATGCTAACCATTGTAGTACAAAGTCCCCTAGACTTTGTTCCTTATAAATATAATTAAACATATAATTTTGTTTGACAGAAAAATAAGCCACAAAATCATATAGAAAAAATCATACAAAAAGTATAATACTTACCGTCCAATATATTTGCATTGGAATTCCCTATACAAGTCGCAAACCAATGAATCATAACAACAAAAATGATTTTGCAAATAATCATCATTGCCGTTTAATTGGTTAGCAACATAACCCTTAAATTGATCGAAAGAGAAAGCTTTTACCCAAAAATGAATTCATCAAACCATTTTGTCATATATAAGTTCCTCTGGTTGATAAATTGTTATGTAACTTCCATAATTTTTTCAGAATATATCTTCACATTGTTTCAAAGTTTTGATCAAGTACCTCAAAGTACATACACTTGTACTAGATTGTTATGAACTTCAGTCAAATTCAAGGGCAACATATATATCATACTGTCTCTCTAGCTCTATATTGTTTTTTCTGCCCAAGTGGTTTTGTGTAAATGGTTCTTTGTATTTGACTGTTGGTGAGACGAGTTATGCACACCAATTAAGGGTCAACGCTTGATTACTAAGAAAGTATACAAGCCCGGGGGCAGGGGGTCCAGTTCTCAGATTGACAAAAGACTTGAATAAAATATTGATTTGTGTTTCTTTTTTATCTTTTGGATAAGAAGGTATACAATACCAGTGGTTGATTAATTAGACTAGGTACAAAAGTGCTTGTTTAAATCAATCAATCAGTCAATGATACACAGTACTTGCATGACATGCATACCCCATGCAGGAGTCTATTTGTACAGGGGACCAAATTAAGGCTTTACGTGACTTTCGAACCACGGAGCAAGTAAAGTTTCTTGGCCAAGGAAACAAGGAGACAAGGCCTTTGAGGACTATGTTACCTTTGTTTTTAGTCAAAACCTTTAAAGTAAATAAGTTATTAATACTGAAGAAATTCAAAAGCCTCAAAAGAGAAACTAGAATGAGAAATAGTATGTGTAAACATTTGACTCAAATAACACTAGAGTGATTTTCCTTGCCTTTCTTTTCTTTTCTGTCTTTTCCTTTTCCTTTTTTTTTTTTTTTAAGAAATACATGCACAACAATTTGGATGATATTTTACCTAGACTCCTGAATGGTTCCATTCAATATATACTGGTATCCAAATAGTGTTCGCCAAAATTGGAAAAAGTACATGATCTAAGAATAACAGTGCCTATACATTGATAGTGTCCCCTTGGTTTAATTCCGGGGGGGGGGGGGAGGGGGGCACTTACATATGTCCGGCGGTCAAGACCTCCTTTTTCAGGCCGCCAGGCCGCTCAGTAGTCCCATTTTCACCGTGATTCAGTTCTTTTGACATTATTTTTGAGGAAAACTACAAAATTTTAGCTCCAACTGCAAAAATTGCGATTATTTTCAGCTCAGGAGGCTATTTTTGGCCACAATTTCAGTTCACTAGACCTCCAAAATTGGTTTCAAAGGTCCATTTTCTACAGAAAATTCATTTCACCTGATCTCCATTTCGGCGCTTCGCGCCTGACATATCTTCCACTTTCAAAGTTCAGTGCCCCCCCCACGGGGTTTAGGGAGACATGAAATAAACAAATAAACATTGTACCAAATATGCCAGAAGGAGGAATAACATTCATATCCAAACAAGCTTTTGCATATGCCTGCACAATAAAAACACATTCACACATTCAAAACTTTTGAACAATACATGTGTGGACCGCAGAACGGAGAGCCATGTCACTAGAGTTATCGATTTTTTTCATGCACCGGCAGTTTTAAAACACCATAACAAACAACAGTCAATTTACAATGTTTGCTAAGTTAATTGACTGTAAATAGCTGTATGGGCGTATACCGCTAACAAATCATTCAGGCATGATCTATAATAGGGTCTAGCGTGTGTCCCATTGGCTTTATATTCAACCAATAAGCACACATACGAGTGACCGTTGTCATAATCACCGATGGGCGGAGAATAATATTAAGCAAGCAAGTGTATCATTATTATTTGAATTAAGTTATTTCAATATAGATGTGCTATAATAGTGCTCCCTGAGATCACCTGCTTTTTATACAGTAAAAGCCTACGGGAAACCCTTAGAAACACATTTTCTGCGTGTCACGACATATTCCTGTGAATAAAGATATAATTATGGTCCGACTTTCCAAATTTTAGTTTACACTTTCATATCATAAGATCACTTCAGATGCATCAGTTTCAATTTTCAGTTAAATCTGAGACTATTATTCAAGGTATTATAGTCTTAGGTTAAATCGACACAATTACGTGGTTTCTTAATAGTGTCTTGATATTTTTAGACGGACATTAAAAAGGGCATATTTATATAAAGTTGTATTAGAACATCCCTGAGTCCATTACTCCTTATCATCAAAATGTAGATATATTTATACACCCCGTTCAAAAATGTATACGAAGGCCATACAATTTCGAAAATCAATTATGTAAGTCTTTCTTGTTTATCCCAGCTTGGGCACATGGAAGTACAGACACGGAAAATGTTTTTCAAATTCAATTTATTTCCATCTGGCCATAATAAAATAAAGTCCGCTTTCTTAGAAAAAATGGATATAAAACCAAAGTTTGAATATATTGGCCAATAATTTTGCCACATTGACTTGAATCTCTATAATGGAATAGAAAACAGGCATCGAAAACAGTATTTAGGTCTACTAACGTTGAAAATATACCATTTAACACCAACTAAAAACTTATACACGTATGTTGACATGGATTTAGTTGTGTAATTCGTAACATATGACAGCATTAATAATCTAACTATGAGGCCCATTAAAATAAAACAAATCGAACCAATTCAAATCGATAGCGTGACATCAAACCTTTTGACAATGATTTCAAACCTGAAAAAAGAAAGAAAGAATTCTTTAGGCTGATAGCCAAGGATAACCCGAAAGCCTCTAATATTTCCACTGGGGTCCTAGAACTTTCTTTAATATTCAGTTTTAATGCAGTATTTTACCGTGAAATGTACCGTTTAGCACTTTTTTCTGTTGTAACTTCTTGTACATGTAGCGCAATTTTCAATTCATACTTATGCAATGTCTTATAGTTGCGTAAGAGCTCCATATTTAAATTTAATATTATAAATCCTGGGAATTTCTACTGCATAAATATTTTCCTGTATTTCACTGTAAGTTTTCCTTGCATTTTTACGGTATTCCGCTGTTATTTTAACGGTGTATATACATATATTTGATAACGATACTAGTATACCATCAGGTTTTTTACCTGTTATTTTATTCGTTTGATGCGGGAGGGGTTAAATCGCCCGCGGGGGACTCAAGCATGATATTACGC
>JXSR01S022278.1:0-14178 GCA_000969725.1 Ophiothrix spiculata
ATGCTTGGTTCCGCGAGGTGCGTAAACCATGTCAATTTCTGAGTGTTATTTTGCCGATCGTGCGATGGTCTAGATGGGAATGCCCCCGAGATAAAAGTTGTCTATTTTAAGACTGTAACTTTGTAGCAAAAAGGCTGAACTTTACAGTGACAGGCCTCTCAGCTATATTAGATTAATTGAGCACATTGATGGAAGTACTGCTAACATAGTTTTGGAATGAAGTCATTTGAAAGATAGCACTTTATTAAATTTTAAAATGCAATACATGCTTAATACAGCAATGTGATTTGATTTATTAATATATTTGGAAAGTTGAATTATGTGTTAAAATAATAAATGAATGTTGTTTAACCCCTAAATGTTTGGAACCAAACCCCTATGAACTTTTTATTTTGCTGCCAATTGTTAAGTATCTATCTAACTATATACCAAGATCATTAAAATCAGCCAAGGCATTATGTTATTATAGTGGGGAGCATGGTCGAGCGGTTAATGCACGGGACTCGTAATTCAGAGGTTGTGGGTTCGAGCCCGGGTGGCAGCATTTGTGAAATGTGGAACTTTTTCGCTTTTTGGAATCTAGAAACAAATCTAGGAAAGGTTTCTCAGATTTTTGATTTTTTTCTTAGTTTTCTAAAAAATGCAAACAAATCCCACCGCTGCCACCAAAATGGCAATTTTTGACCTATATTTGGCAATTTTCAAAAAATAAGATGAAAATAAAAAATTTGAGAAAACCTTTCCTAGACATTTGTTTCTAAATTCCAAAAAGCAAAAAAGTTCAACATTTCACAAATGCAAATTTTAGTTAGGCTTTCCAGAAATTTTTGCCAAAATCGACATTTTTGGTCAAAATACCGATATCACCAATATGTTCAGGGTAAAAATTCACTTCTAAAAATATATACTTTTATATTGTCTATGCAGTTAGTTTCAGAGTTAGAGTACAAAAAACATTTATGCTAGTTGAAGGTCTACCCCAGCCTTAAGTATGTATACCAATTACTTTAAAATGACAACGAAGGATGGAAAAGATATTTCCTACGTGCTTTTGTTCAGTTGCTTTAACATTTTTATGCAACGATGGAAAAACTGGAGGGAGGAGTTGCTGGGTAGACGAGGGTTCATCCACCATTTTGCAGGATTCAGTTTTATTAATAGCAAAATTTATTGTAAATGCAAGGTGTCATATCATTTAATCTTAGGAAGAAGGTATCTTAATATAATAAAATTGGTAAAGAATTACTGGCAGATTAAAAATCTTATTCTTATTCATTAAAAATGTGTCATTAGATATTATATTGTTCATGACCAATTAAAGAGTGTTAAACATGGAAAGAATTGTGAATGTCACTATAAATGTGAAATTTATATTGATATTATAGAAACCTAAACCAATTTTTAGGACTCATTGCAAACACCTACTTTTGGACCTTTTTCACATTAAAACTTTGTTGGAACTTTTATCACATCAGGGAAAGATATATCACTGAAATATATTTCCTTACCAGGTTGTCCTCTTAAACACAACCATAGCACGGTGGTACCTCCACTGACGTTAAGCAAGTGGATAGGTCATATTACCACACACTTTAAGCCATCCTGTTTTCATTCTCAAATTTACCACTGAGTCTCAAGCTGTATGGTCACATTACTCTTTCAAGTTGCGTTGAAGTGTTTCCAGGTATTCTTGGTGTCACAGATCAAAGCTTGAAAAAATGATTTGCATACAAGTATCAAACAAGAATAATCCTATTTAGATCATAAATTTCCAAGAAAAAGACAGGTCAGGGTATATTATTACATATCTAAAGATCAATAATTATGTCATATATTTTAGTTATCATCATCGGTCATCCATGGATGGAATGGAAGAAGCACTGGCTTTAATGTTCGAACCATGGAATTAGGAGATAATGTTCAAACCAGATTTCCCTGTTATGCATGATATATTGGATCTCTTGTATCTAGGTTGAGATCACTCTCGATGGCTGTACTCCTCTTCAGATGTCCTCAAACATGGTCACTGACCAATTTTTAATCAGTGCAATTTTCACTTAGCCGTCTCTTCAACTATTAATACTGACTCATATTCATCTCTGAAATTGTTTTCCTGGACACATGAAACCCCACTTCAAATTATGCAATCTTGAGACTGAATTAAAAGGTCAAGTTATCCCATTTTTGAAAGTACTGTGGTTATTAGGGTCAAAGTTATAGTGCAAGTTTATGTGTACTTTCTGAAAAGATTGATATCTGAATTAGACCTTTGGGCATGTAAAAATCACATTATTTAAAAATTTATTAATGAAGTATATAAAACAAAAATATCTTTTTTTCAGATCTTTTACTATTTGATTCAAATTCATATCTCTAAATATTGTACCCTTTCTTTAATACAATGACTAGTAATTTTTTGGGAGCAATATTTCCTCTTTGAGTAAGCCCTAAATGCACCCTCATTTTCAATCAAACATGAGTGACACATTACCCAACAAACTATTGAGTACAAATGGATTAAACGTCACCACCAATAACAACATGTAGGTCAAGATGTGTCTGGGAAACGCACTCTGACTACTGCTCTATTTGTAAATCTATATTGTTTTCACATGCAATATTACACACAATATTTCACAAGCATAAGATTAGTTCAGTTTTCAGTCTAAAAAATAAATAAATAAAATAAAACAAACAAACAAATAAAATACATTATCCAAATCTCAATATCAACAACTTCAGCTTGCCTATCTCAAAATAAACTTTGCCACATCAACCAAAATGAGTGTGTTGATATACAGGGTGGACCAATAAAAGCGTTATTAAAGTTCAATGTCACGTAACTTGAAATTGGAAAATAATTTGAGTATAATATTTATATATTCATAAACTATGGCATCTTGTCCGTGTATGATGAAAATTTCATGTCAAGCAAAGCTTGCATTACAAAGTTATTTACATTCGCGCAAAAAATGAATTTCACTTTGTCCACGACTGGAAATACTTTATTGTTCACTAGAATCATAATTAGGTCTACACCCAGCATGGTTTTTATTTTTCTATGACGTGGATGCTTAACATCATCGTATTAAGGGTACATATACGGTTACCAAAAAATAAGTTCCCCCTTGGATGACCAGACTTTGTCGAGACAGAAGTCACCATGTTGGCTGTATTTCTCCAGCATAAAACACGTTTTCGTTTATGGAAACAATTCTCTATACAACACACTTTACATTTTGATGAAAGGTAATGACGCTTTTAAGCAAGACACATTTGTTTCAAAATCATTTTTTTAAAACAGCCGAAAAAAAGTTGCATTTAACTTCTTGTAGCCTTCTTGTGGCAACAAGAACAAGTTTACTTTGGCATTTATTGCATTAACTTGACTATGCTGCCGAAGTACACTTTTTTGTATGGTTTCAATATCATGCATGATGTTGTGACACCCAATTTTGTCACGCTCCTGCATGGAAACAGCATTGCTTACTTGAAAGTGAGAGTTAATGTGAGAGAAAGTGAGAGAAAATCTGTGGAATAAAATCATGGATACTCTAAACCTTCAGATGATCATGCCAAACACAGGAGCAAACAAACATGATTTTCACAATAAGACAGTATTAGCAGAAATCTTACTGCACATTTTTATCAGGGCATGGAACTTGAACGACCAAGGGTAACGGATCGCAAAGCTGAGCAATTTTACGTGATATCACTGCACTGTTAACCTGTGTTTTGTTTTCATGTTGAAAATATTGATTTTGATCAATGACTCGTTACCTAAGTTTCTTCTGGTGTATAAAAACGTCATATGGTCCAAATTTCAAATAAATCCGTGAAATTTGTTCAATTTTAAACAAAAAATTGCGTTACTAGTTGCTGAAAAGAACGGTGGACACAGCACTTTTAATCCGACAATGTCTTCATTTAAGTCATGGCAATTCATTTAAAACAGAGGTGTCTAAATCATGTTTTAACAGTGGAACATGCACTGATTTAAAACAGAGAAAAACAAAATAAGTAAACGTGGTGCAACTTTTTTTTCGTCAGTTTTGAAAAATGATTTTTTGAACAAATGAGTGTTGTTAGAAAACGACAAAAGCTTTCATCAAATGGTGATGTGGGTTTCGTGCACAAGTGTTTCTCGAAACAGAAACCTATTTTATGCAAAAGAAAAGTATTCAAAATGGAGAGTTCTATCATGACAAAGTCTGGTCATCCATGGGGGGAACTTATTTTTTGGTGACCGTTTATCATTGACTGAGAGTACTATTGACATGCATACATGCATGACAATAACAAAAGTATGGTGTACTTCCATAAAAATTTAATTTATTGGGCCCAAAGTTCATATAGGCAAAGGCAGTGCATGTATTTTCATTTATAACATTGGTTTATAAGGCGGTAAGAGGAGGAAGTCCACAAGTCACAAGAGAACATTTATTGCTGAACATGTTTTTTTTTTTTTTAGAACTGGTAGCTTCGCCGCCGGTTAAGCTAACTCTGTAAGTATTCTGTGTGGATGGTACGCATGCATTAGGAATGACTTTCCTAATGCACGCATCTACAAAGACTATTTACAGAGTTAGAACAAAGTTTCATTCCTTTGGTACTGTTTTGAACAAGGGTAGAAAATAGCGGGATCTTGAATAAGGAGATCTGCAGCACATTCTTTAATCTAATCAGTAATGCAAAACCAATCAGCTAATTAAGACAGATATTATAACCGACACTCATTGTGTGCACCCACGTAAACTCGCCCCGTGGACAAACCTGATTTTCACTCTTTTGGGGCAAATGGCAATAACTCCGTAATGCAAGCTTTGTTTGACATGAAATTTTTACCATACAAGGACAAGATACCATAATTTATGAATATTTCAATTTCAATTCCATTCAATTCAATTCAATTCAATTCAATTCATTTATTTATTTTCCATCAAACAAACACAAAGAAACAAAAGATGGAGGAGGCACAACGATAAGCCAGGGCCTGTAAAATTGTTGTTCCCCCTAACATTAAAAAACACCACAAAATTATTTTACGAACAAAAACAAATATAAAGCAAGGAAAACAAGAAAAATGTTATAAATCACACAAGGCACTCACATACCGCACACCCCACTCACATACACCCCACCAGAAGCAATGTCAAAAGCGATGATAGAGGGAAACATGGAAGTGTTCACAAACCAAAGCTATAATTCAACGTTAACATAAAAGGAATTATTAAACACATGCAACAGATGATTGCATCATTTGATCGTTATTTGTGCAATAATAAAGACAAACATTGACGTAAGAAATAAAGTTGTTGCTGGAATTAAAAAAAAAAATTCCGGAAAATATATTTCAGTAAAGACTTTTCAATTTCAATTAGAATTGTCCAATTTTCTGTACAGTCTTTATGTTTTTTGGCAGATCATTCCATATTTTTGGTCCAATTTTAAAAATATTTGCTGAATTTTGCATACATATTTTGAAATCATCCTTGTTTTTCGTATTATAGGTATGGTTTCACTATGAGTTGTAAATGTATTTTGGAAAGATTTTGGCAGTAAATCATGTTTGTATTTGAACATAAAAACGGCAGCTTCCTTGTGATACATATCGAAAATATTTAAAGCGTTAAATCTTTCAAAGATGGGTTTGGTGTGACTAAGGTATTCGCTATTTGATATCGTTCTCATGGCCCACTTTTGAATTTTATATTCTTTGTTTGAATTTCCCCATAGTAATAATCCATAGTTAAAATACGGAAGTACCAAAGTACAATATAATTTATACAAAGCATTGGAAGGTAGGAACGATTTACCCTTATTTAGTACCCCTATGTTTCTAGAACATACTTTACAAACATTTTCAATATGTCTTTTCCATGTCATATTCTCATCAATGATAATACCAAGAAATTTCGCATCTTGTACTCTGTTTAACTTAAGCCATCAAGATAAATATCAAAACATTCATTATCGTTAATATTGCTTGTCTTTGTGCACACACTACAATATATAAAAATTATTTCAAAAAAATATTTTCCAATTTTAAGTTATGTGACATTGAACTTCAATAACGCTTTTATTGGTCCACCCTGTATATTAAGACTTTATTTTTACAATGGTAAATCAATGAGTCTTTTAATGTCAAAAGTAAACTAAAAGTTTCCTGTAGTGTGTGTAAAACATATTCTCCAATACTGTTTTGATTTAGGAAAGCACTTTCTTGTTGAAAGAATTGAAGACTTATTGTTACAGGTATTTTGTAAAATACTTGAGATATCCTTACAAATCATTAAATGAGACATTGCCATGGTTACAGACAAGCAGAGAATGTTTCTTTACAAAGCACAATACGGAATCAATCTAATGTAAGAAGTCATCATTTATTCTTAATATCAAAACACAATACAAGAACAAGACATAATCAATTCAAAATATTCTCTAATTATAGATTGCAGCAAATTTCATAAACAGATTATTTTTTTTTCATTTCAAAAAAACAAACAAACATTTTTTGTTTGTTCAAAGAAAAAGGGCCTTTTCATTTTCATGACTTTACAGGATTTTAATGAACCAATTGGTTTAAACTTAAAGGGAATAGCCTAGATATCAATTGAAATTAAAAACTTATAGAAATGATCTAATTAAAGATTACAAATGCAGTGAAATACAATAAAAATGAAAAAATCTACACAAAAATGCCTCAAATTAAGAGAGGATAAATTTGCTATAAATCATTCTGTGATGGTGGTGTGACTATATCCAATGTTTCCTAATCCTTAAAGGAGCTTGGTCTGATTTCTCAACATTTAGTTTTAATTTACATGTGAAAGATGGTCGAAGTTTCAAATTTCAACTGAATTGGTCAAACCGTTTCGATTTTATGGACAATTTTGTATTTCAGAGCTGCCTATATGTTACTGTGTAAAATTAATTATGTTTACCATAATTAGGCCCATTACCATACATATCTCCAAAATGGAACATAACTCAGCTGTGAAATTTCACATCGGTAATGAGAAAAATATGAGCAACATTTTGGTACCAAAATCTCAAAAAGTTAGATACACTTTTCCACACCATTTCCGGAGGCAAAAATTACGTTTGTAAAGAATGTCAAATTTCTTTCAATATGCCACAAATTCAGGGAAAGCTACTAGTAGGTTATATTTCTATAATCATGTTATATCAATTCATGTAAAGAATATGTAGGTGGAAAAGTAGTGAGAAGAATGTAGGCCAGTCCCTTTGATAATGAAACTTAAACCAAGTTATGTAGACCAAATATTACTCAACTGCACAAAACCAAATCATTTGATACAAACTCATACTTTAATTCACAAGATGTTTGTGTGTTTGTTTGTCCCTTTATAACTAAAAGCCCCTTGATCCAACCTAGACCAAAATAGATCATGAATAGTAATTGACTCCTGAGTGCTGTAAGAAGGGGTCTGACAAGGTACCTTGAAAACAATTAAGTCACAAAAATACTTTTTTCAGAACCACAAAATTTTAATTGAAATTTGACATTAAAAAAATGCCATCTGCTATGGAGTTTAGATAATTCAACAGCAATGTTTAGGGGCCTCATTGAAGATCTTGAATTTTAACCCTTTGAACCCTGGCCATTCCACGTGCATCTGTACCGCTGACCCGGGCCATCCAGAAAGTTAAAAAAAACACAATATATAAATTTACTTTTATTTTGATTTTTCTTGCTTTACCTTTTCATTTTACACTAGTCTGAAATGTTCCAATAACCAGCATTAACAAAAAAAATACTATTTATGTCGACCAACATATTCGACATTTACGTTGTAGTCTATCATGGGCAAAGCCATATTTTTTGAAAATTTGATCAAATTTACGAAAATGTGAGGAATGATTCAGCTCTGTCGAATAAATAAGAGCAGAATGGCAGATTAACCATGTGTTCAAAGTTTTATTGGTGTCTTCCGATATAAATAAGACCATTGGAAATTTTAACTACCCATGCCTGTTGACACACACATCTAGTTTCTGACACGTGACCTTGAAGCCGGTAAACCGGCTCGTCGGGTGTACGGTACATGTACACCTGAGTCGGCACAAAATGTTGTTTAGACATCATATTCAATTACATATATTTCAATAAAAGATAGGAAATATAAAGATATAATGTTTCAAATTTCTTCACATTGATAGTTCACAAGGATTATAGTGCCTAGTCACAAGGGATTGAGATCCAACGGATCAGATTTTTCTAGCAAACTGATTCTATTTCTGTATTTTATTCATGCATCTTATACATGTACTAATGAAACTGATATTATTTTCTTGGAATACCTGATATTATTATTGCAGAAATTCACCAGTATTAATCAGTTTATAACTTTTTTGATAAGAATGGTAGTATTTGATAACTAAAATTAATTTCATTAATTATCTGTTGCAATAGCAGCGATTCTGTTTCTAACCTTTGTAGAATGGTCAAACCTGATTAGTGGTTTTCTAAATCAACTTACTTAGTCAGGAGCGTAGCAAATATGGCATCAGGCCTTGAAAAAAATGTAAATTTCCCGGTAACCAATAACTAAGATTTCCACACTTCCCGCATTAAACGGTTGCAAAGCTTACAAATTTCCCGCTACCTTCCTGAATTTCCCGGCCGCCAGGTGGCCGAGTTACCCAGTTTTTTCCTGGCCTGTATGGCATAAACCAGGTTTTTTTTGAATAAATACAAAGCATCAATTTATTTCTGTGCATTGAAAACAATGAAACATCAATAGGATATCTATAAGGCTTGATGTGGTTTTAAATTTTGAGTTTGCTTGTTAAAGGGAGTAACAACAGTATTATAAACCATTATAGACCATGAAGTAAAATTTCTACTTTATACCTGGCATACCATGAGTGAGGAAATGATATTTTAAACTTGCAAAAACAAATTTTTTAAGTTCATGAAAACTGGAATAAATAGTCCTGATTGAGATATGCCTAAACTTGAATGATTTTCTATTTTTGTAACAATTTTTTAAGAATTCTAACATACCCGATTTGTTTTTGCTTTTGCTTGTTTACAGAGTGTCCCAGAATGAAGTTATCAAGATTTCAATGGCGCATAATTCAAAAACTACATTATCCCAGACAATGAAAGTTAGTGACAATTATGCCTGATGTCTTCACTTGCATTGGTACAAAAATAAAGAAAATCCATGCATTAATTTTTTTAGAAGTGAGCGTTTGAAGCTCAAGAGGAGTTTGGACAATTTTCCCAGTTTGGAGTGGTCATAAAAATCCAGTAGTAATTTTCAGCGGAAGTATGCGAGAAAGGATGTCATCTTTTACAAACATTTCTGATTTGTTTCACATGTTGCTTCTCCTTGATGATGCCTTGGAGTCTTAATAAAGGTTCAGGTGAATGTAAACTCGGTTTCTAACTTGGCATCCACATGCTTCTTCTTTTGCAGCTTTTCTTCTGCCATAAGATACCATAAGCTTTATATTTTCTGTCATTTTTAAGATGGGCTACTCGTGCCATGAGGATATCTGGCTCCTGGAAATGTTAAATAAATCTTTCCATTGTTTCAATGATACCTGCAATTTGCAGATATTGGTCAATCATGATACTCTTTTCTCCATTGACAAATGAGGTGTTATGTTTGGTTTGAATTACTATATTCCAACAACCACTACTCCCAGGATACCAACCCTTTAGCTTGCTTTCAAAGGGCCCGCTAAATGATTTTCCTAAACGATTACTTAATATTTTATTAAATGATTTTCACATATGTAAAGGAACCAGATTTAGGTTAAAATAATCTTAAAAACAAAAACACTTATAATTGAACAAATATTATCATGATTATGTCTGTAAAGATGGCGTTCTTCGTTGTCGTGGAATTTTTACAACAAACCCAAACTGGGAAAAGTGTCCAAACTCATGTGGAGCTTTAAACGCTCACTTCTAGAAAACTAATGCATAGATTTTCTTTATTTTTGCACCACAGCAAGTCAAGACATAAGCATGATTGTCACAAAGTTTCATTGTCTGGAATAATTTGGTTATTGAATTATGTAGTGTTGAAATCTTGATAACTTCATTCTGGGACACACTGTATATGTTATCATTTCTAAGTAATTTTCAGATTAAAAACGTCAGGTATATCAAATGAATTACTCTAAAATTCAAATATGGTGCACATTTTTCAAGTTCTTGTTATGTGTCTATTCTTTCTTACGGAATATAAGATGTGACAATGTATATTGTCCCATAACCAACCAGGATATAAATTATAATTGTTGGTTAAACTTTAATAAAGTGTTTGCAGTATTAAACATGTAAATATAATGACCAATATGTTGTACCTTTCATACAACTATTTGAATTGTTTGTTTTTCTATTTTACTTGATCAGTTTGAAAGTCATAGGTCAAAATATTTTTCAACATTTATAAATCAGAGATTTATAGTTTTTTCTAGCAGAATTTGTCAGTCAATATACTTATAATTGTGTGAAGCATGAGTGATGATGTAGTATTTGAAATTTGCATGCTTCAAAGGCTTAAAATTGACAATTTTTAAATAAAATGTAATCAAGTTCAAACTTTTTATCTAACCTTATACATTTCAATGAAAAATTTTCAAATATTCATTCCCACATACCCATTTTCTATTTGCTCAAACATATTGACATTATAGGTTTCAAAGTCTTCCTTTTCAACAGGTCACATGAGAAAAATAAATTCTGGCGACCAGGTTTTTTTGAGATGCTTTACGAGATTAAGAAATAAGAGAAAAAAAGTGAACACATTAGCTGCAATCTGATTGATTCTATAATTGACCACTAAATTACAGAACACACTGGACAATGTTAATATACACTCCCGGACAAAAGTATTTGCGCACGCTTAAATACGGGCAAAAACGTAATTATTATATCAAACGACCAAGACTCTGACAACAATTCATGATTTTTATAGGTGCCTAATGTATCCAATATAAATAATCTATGTTTCCACTGATATTCGATCTTCCGTAACCTTAAAAATGGCCGATTTCCTGGACCATATACAAATACACCACTCGAACTTTTTGATATGCACCTACCACGCGAGTCAAAAAAACTGCAATAATTAGATGGAAGCCATGTTGTAAAAACAAAAGAAATTTCGAACAAATAATATTAATTTCCAAATAGATCATGAACAAAGCTTTCAAAGGGTGAAAGAATGGTACAAATTGATAAAGGCATTGCGAAGATATCCTTATTTGAATATTATGGTATGAAAACAGTTCTGTCCAAATGAGCATGCCTCGTCAAACGACAGTTCATAACGAGTAAATACAAATATTGAATTTAATTTCGTGCATGCACCTCTTGAATAATAACACCAACCGATTACCTTGCTCCAGTGAAAATCTCCTGTTAATCTATTAATTTACATATAAAAGATAATTTAGGCGGTCTTTCCAAGTGCAAAGTGACACGTTTGGGGTACTGTCTTAGAAGGGAGAGCTTATCAATCAGTCACTGTTTAAAATGCCTCAAGATCAGTTTACAAACGAGCAACGAGCTGAGGTTTATTTTACCACCAAATCAGAAGTGAAACGGAGATTCCGGGGTGCATTCTCCCAATCGGGTGTACCATGTGCTTCCACCATCTATGAATTCAGGCGAAATTCAAAAGAACAAGAACAGTCCATAAACTAAATGAAGAGAGATCTTGAAGACCGCGAACGGCAAGAAGCAGGAGAAACGTCGACCGCGTTCGTCAGGCAAGGGATCCCTAACTGAGCTCGCAAAGAAATCCTCTGCCACATGTGTCCCAGTCCACGTTCAACCGAATATTGAATATTCAGGGCCACCAAGCTCAAACGGTCCTTTTCAACGTACCCAAACCAAAGAGAAAAGAGTATGTCATAATTGTGTCCTACGTATTGAATAAAACATATGCACGACAGTTGGACAGAACTGTTTTTATGCCTTCCTATTTAAATAAGTGTATCTCTATGACGCCTTTATCGATTTTCCCCATTCTTTCACCATTTTAAAGGTAAATCTGTGATCTATTTAGATATATACATTTCATGTCCATGGTATCTCTTGTTCCTAAAATATGGCTTTTATTTAACTATTGCAGTTTTTTTGACTCACTCGGTATGTATTTTATGACATTTTTCCAACAAATGTGCAGTTATGTATTTAAAGAAAGTATACAATATGTTTAGCACGCCATATTTTCAAATGCGATAAATACAATTATTCTTGTTGAATGTTTAGACCTATGTGTGTATAATATAAATCTGAAAAATATATGGCGCAAATGATTAACGGTTCTCGAGATATGGCTGAAGGTTTTGTGTGCAAACACTTTTGACCGGGAGTGTATTGACTCTATTTGAACATTTTCACTTCAACAATTAGTGGCATTCAGCCAAAGCTTTGTCCCCTACCTACCACATCCATAGTATCATATTCTCTTAAGTAAAAACTGACCATATCTGAAATGCAGGATTGATCACGCTTGCCCAACTACACAATACATAGAATGTGCCAGGACAATCAACAGGTGCAATTATAGCACAAAACACGGAAAGACAACGCTTCCTAGACTGCATCCGCATCTTGACCTACATTGCAGCTGAGGTTTAATCCATATCAGATCTATGCTATACAGGATCATGTGACATCGATAACGACTGATGTAAATAAGGACTTGGAGGCCAACACATACTAACTCACTGTAGATTACTCTGACCATATGCGATATGATAAATGTTTTGATAATCTCTAAAGACATCTTGATGCTCATTTTTAAACATTACAGCACAGTTAAGTGAGCAGAAATCTTGAACAATGCTTGATGCAAATAAAGCTATACATATACTACTCCAGGTTCTCTATTTAATTGTTGTGTTGTGTAAAGTACATTATAGTGTTGCCAGATATTCACTTCTAGACTAGAGGCGCCACATATAATTTGTTATCTCTCTACAAATACATGTGACCACTCAACAGTTCACAGGTCTTAGGACAGCTTACTTGGAATACTAACTTTTAAATTGTTAAAAAATCAAAAAGAATTTTATCTCTTACTCTCACACCAAAATTTGGAACTATAACAGTTAATTATACCGATAGGATATGTGCTTGTAAAGGCCGCAAAACGCGAATCATGAGCGGTTTGATCTAAATGGAAAATTGCTATACAAAAACCAGTTATTGTTATTATTATTAGCATTAATTAATCCTAACTTTTAACAGTCACAAACATCTTATACTCTTAGGTTATATAGGGACCCAATTGCTTATTGTGACTGGTGACTCTGTAATGGCTAGACATGGTTGTAGGGGAACGGTTGGCGCAGCGTTTCTTCCCTTGCCTGTCACTACTGTACTTCGGTCTGGGGTTCGATTCCCGGTCGGACCTAGGTTGGTCGTGAATTTGGTTGTCGATTCCATGCTCGTCCTTGCAGGTTTTCTCCGAGCACTTTGGTTTCCTCCTGCATCTAAAATTGTCAATTCTTTCCATTATTCTGTCTTTCACATCATGGAGGCGTCCCTTGAATTTAATGCATATGCACTATTGAGATTAACCTGACTTTCTGCCGAATGTTATAAATACATGAGTTAAAAAATTGCTTTTGACACCACTGTTATAAGATGAATTGGAAATTACTTGAGAAATCAGAAGTCAGCGTTAATAAATAATTTTGAAATGTTGTTACAATTGTGTTGTGAATTTATACAGCAGAATATTGCATGCACCTTATCTGAACTTGGTGTTAATTGAGTTTATCCATGGTTTAGGTATATGTATGATTTATAAGAAGTATGTCTGGTTTTGCTGACTGATGCTTTGGGCATGTAGTCATTTCACCACATGTGTTTTTCTTAATTCTTGTTATTTATTACCAAGTCTTAAGGGAAGGAACTGCTTGCTTATGTTCTACTTGGCAAGTAAGCTATTTGCTTTTGTGAACAAACACCAAATATTTTGAGTTCCTGAATTGGAAACAGTCACAGAGCTGCCAACTCTTCCGGATCGTGCGGAAGACTTCCGTATTTGACGGCAATCTTCCGTCATTCCGTAGGCTTAGCAAAATCTTCCGCATTCCGCACCCTCTGGTTAAAAATAAAAAATAGCCTAAGTTATAAGTCCTCACTGTGTGTTGTGTGTCTCATTTAATATACAC
>JXSR01S022278.1:15378-41551 GCA_000969725.1 Ophiothrix spiculata
AATCTGTTTTGTACAACTCTTGTTTTAAGTCTAGTTCTAATTTTTATATTTTTTTATATACGGATCAATGAAAGAACAACTTTATTGAATTGATTTTTAATGTGTTAAATAAAGTATTGAATGAATGAATGAATGAATGAATTAACTTCCCCATTCTGTATTTTTTAACACATATACTAACAACAAAATTTTTTAGTAGATATTTAATTTTTCTTTGAATATGTTGACCCTGGCCGTATTTGTATCTACACAGAAGGTTCATATTGTTCAATCCATTGAAAAATAGAATTTATCTTTTAATTTTTAGTGACATTTAACCGCGTATCTAGCAATGTTTATTTAACAAGTGTGTTGGTTGGAACTACAAGAGGTACAGCGAATATATACAGTCCGGTCCGACATCCCAAACAGAATGCTTCCTGGTTTGGCAGTATATTGCCTGCACCGCCAATGTTATATCCCACAATGGATTGGTGTGATTCAAATTGTCTCTTTGTTTTTTATTTGGGTTTTGGCACATATCTACTTCTTTATCCCTACGAAATCAAAAGACCGAACGATACATTCTTCAAGTGAAGTGACACTCTAATCTAGTGTACCTTTATTCACCCAACCAAACTTGCCACATTTGTAGATGTACCTTAACATCCTTTTACATACCACCATTATCCAATATACAACTGCCAACAACAACTGTTTAATTGAGCCCAAATATTCCAGGAAACCTTCATTTTCTCTATACAATGTATATTTTGGGACCATAAAACCTATGATTTATTTTTCTTTCTGGCACTGATTGATCATAGAATGATACACAGGTCTTTTACAGTATAACAGACCAAATCGTAGGTGTAATAACTTCCCATAAAACACAATTTATTTGAGAATGAGAATCCTTGCCCTGCACCAATCTCCTTGTTCAGTAATTTGAAATTCTATGATTTCCAATCATAATTATTTCGCAAAGCAAAAGTCAAATTCATCCATTTCATAAACCCAAATTTACACCTTAAAATTTTTAAACCATTATCTCAGATAGATTGTTAAAATAGTTTTACACCATCAATGAAATAATTTGTTGAGAATCCACTCATCAGCTCATTTAGACATATTATACAAATTTCTCTTAAATATAATATATAACTCCAAGATAAGTGAAAATAAACACTGCCCGCATTTAATGTTGAAAATTTGATGGGTGTGGTGGGTGGGAAAATTTTTCAAACAACAAGACATCCTAAGCCATGTCTGAATGGTGCACTGCTAGAATGTATAATGAATGGAGCTCAGAAATGCCAACTCTCAAAAGTGGTATCTGTTAAGACAAAACAATAAACCCCATTCACACATAACTGTAAACCTTGAGCCATTTAGCCACACCTAATTGGCCACTCAAAATGAATGAATGATTTCGCAATGATAAAGCATTTTATTGCCAAGTCAATAAAATTAATTTAATAAACTTTACAAATCCCTAGATTTCTGAAGTAATGTTGCTGTTTTACTACTAAATGTATTGCTTTTTTTCCATCCAATGAATAATAAAATATTTTATTAGTGTCATATGATCTTGTGAAACTTCCTAGCAGCTACGGTTGCTTTATAGAACCAAATTACGTAAACCATCTTTAGTTGGACTTATATTGTGTAAATTGTGCCATGAAATAAGATAAGGAACACCTGGTACCTAAGGCATGGCAGATGTAATGCAAAATAGTGTATTCTGAGCTGCTCTATACGGTATCATGTTGTCTTGGAACACTTAATACCAGGCAGTGGCAGGTATATACATATTTCAGTGCCATTTTTCATTTTAGATTAAAAAATAAACCCCTCTGATGTTTAAAAATATGAACTTTCAAGTTTAAGAATATGAACCTTCTGAGGTCATTTTCTAAAGCTATTAACTTTTGCTTCATTTTGTTTTGATGTCAAAAGATATTGAATGGGTCAGTTATGTTTACTTAATTATAAAGGGTCACTTTTAAATATGTTTTAAAAGTACAATCTATGCACAAATCAAGCACAAAATCAGTTGATGTCCAATGCTTATTTCTGTATTTTTACCCTAGTATCATATATGTGACCCGTCATATCGAAAGGTACCTTAAGGTCGGCAAAATTAAAATTGATATTTTGGTCTAATCTGAAAGATTATATTTTAAGCTTTAAAATGACACCTTGCTTTTGGTTATTGGATGTTCGATTACAAAGTTACATCCAAATTTGGTAAAAGGTATCGGGCTAATTCCAAAAACTAAAGTTCTTAGAAAATCAAGTTTAAAGTTTCTGTACTGGTTAAACGTGAATAGAGAGGGGATTTTTATCTCGGTTTTTAAAACATTTGTCTTATGTTTTGGATGTTGGAACCTGATTAATATGATAGAATACACTTCAAAGGTAACGTTTCTGATGAAATTAGAAATTCGACCTTGGACGTGATTTTTGACTATGCTCAGCTTCAATGGTCTGTATCTCGTAATTTACTATGCCGGTATTAAGGTACCTTTCGATATGACGGGACACATATACTCTAAACCTTGAAGTATGCAGCACGTAATCAGACCCTTTCAAGATCCATAGGATATCCCTTGTATTCTACAACATTCGGAACTGGTGTTTTAGTGTCTTGGAAGCAACTATAATGATTGATCAAGATTGATTAAGACCAAATCACTAAGTACGTATTATTTTTTGTTCATGAATCGTTCACGATTTTGGTATTATTTTGGGCTAATTTTGTTGCTACCATGCAGACAGACAAACTTTGAAACATAAGTTTTTTATTTGAATATTGAACAAGATTGGGTACATTGTTATGATACTAAAAATACGTACGAATTTTATTTCCTCATATAGTCATATTGCTTTATGCGGGGTAATCTGCCGCTGCATTCTTCAGGATTTATGGAGTATCATGATAGATCTAGTTGTTTGCTTCCCACATGTTACCTACCCAACCACTTTTCATTTTACAATCAATATCAAGTTGAAATTGAGCCATTTTGTAAAGTCAGTTCACTGAAATCTGGAAAATGCAGTTCTAAGGTGGGGCTGCTTTCAAGTGGAGGACATTTAAAAATACTTAAAATCTTTCGATATTGTATATCTGGTCGATGCGTTCGGATTGAATCAAATTTCTCCAAGTAAATGCTACTTGAGACTACATGCTTAAGCACTCTACATTGATATTAATAATGTGAAATGTATCAGATGACTTTCATGATGGGAATGCCTCCGAGATATAAGTTGTCTATTTTAAGACTGTAACTTTGTAGCAAAAAAGGTTGAACTTTACAGTGACAGGCCTCACAGCTATATTAGATTAATTGAGCACATTGATGAAAGTACTGCTAACATAGTGTTGGAATGAAGTCATTTGAAAGATAGCACTTTATTAAAATTTCAAATGTAATATATCATGCTTAATAGAGCAATATGATTTATCTATACACTTCAATTTACTAGTAAAATAATAAATGGATGTTGTTTAACCCAGGCCTGTAGCCAGGATTTTTTCAAGGGGGGTGCGGATCTTCAAAAAGTGGACCTTTTGGAGAAAAAAATTTCGGTTTTGGACAACCCTAAACTAATTTTAGTGATTTTGACAATAGTGACAAGCAAAAAAAAAATTTCAGTAGATTTACAAGCATTTTGTGTAGTATTTTATTCAGAAACGACCAACATTTACGTGTTTTGGTGCTTTATGTGATCTTTTGTTAGACATAATAGGGATTTTTTTGGACCTTTTTTGTACATTGTCAAATTGGGGGGGGGGGTGCGACGCCCCCACTGCACCCCTTGGTTTAACCCTCGTCAAACCAGGCTATTTTTTTGTAACACATCATACTGGGACCCCTAAATGTGTTGGAACCAAAACCCTTTTGCTGCCAATGGGTAGGTATGGCCCTCCTTTATCCATTCTGTCTAACGATTCCTAGATCATTAAAATCAGACACGGCATTATGTAATTATGGTGCTAAAAAGTATGTCCGGATTGGCAAAAATGGCTACCGAAATAAAAAAAATATCAATTTTTTTGATTTTTTTGCTGATAGATAAAGGAAATGGTAAATCTACCATTTTCAGAAAGCTGCATAGCATGCAGATAGTTTTCAAAATGGTGACTTTCACGTTCCCCCCCCCCCTCCTACTTCCAACTGCGAACTTTGTCGGCCTACCCTAAGGACACACACCAATTGTTTTCCACCAAAATGACTGCAAAGTATGTAAAAGAGATTACCTCAAGCTTTTGGTCAGTTACCTTTACGTTTTTATGCAACGGTGGAAAAACTCGAGGGGTAGTTGTACCAACCCCCAGGGTATAGAAAAAAAAAACATTTCTGGGAACTTTAATTGTGCTAATGAGAATTTTCGTTGAGATTTATGAAGAATGTATGAGTTGCTCTAAAAAAATCGCTTGTTTTTGACAGTAATTTGACATTCACACCAAATTTGGCTCATTTATTTGTATTTCAGCATTCAATATTGCCAGAAAAAAATCATCTGTCGTCAAAAAGTTTTGTTATTATTTTACTTTATATTATTATTTATAAGCTTACCAATTTTTTCTGGGACTTCAACCCTTTTTCTGGGAACGGCGCGGCCGCGTTATTACGGATTTCGAATGCCTGCCAACCCCTCCCAGCTGCTGAGTAGACGAGAGTTTATCCACTATTTTGAAGATTTAATTTTATTACTAATGAAATCTTTTATTGTAATACAAGCTGTCATATATTTAATCATCAAACGATATCTTAATATGAAAACATTTGTCCAGAAATACTAGCAGTTTAGAAATCTCTAAACATGAGAAGTGGTAAACATGGAAAAAATTTTGAATGTCACTATAAATGTGAAATTTACATTGATAATTTTAGAAACTTAAAGCAATTTTTGGAAGTCATTGCAAACACCTACTTTCTGACCTTTTTCACATTAAAACTTTGTTGGAAATCACTGAAATGTTTCCTTAACAGGTTGTCCTCTTAAAGTCATAGCATAGCAGTACCTCCACTAATTTAAACAAGTGGATAGGTCATATTACCACACACTTTAAGCCATCCTGTTTTCAATCTCAAATTCACAACTGAGTTTCAAGCTGTATGGTCACATTTCTCTTTCAAGTTGCGTTGAAGTGTTTCCAGGTATTCTTGGTGTCGCAGATCAAAGCTTGATAAAATGATTTGCATACAAGTAGTATACAAGTAGAATCCTATTTAGATCATAAATTTCTAAGAAAAAGACAGGTCAGGGTATATTATTACATATCTAAAGATCAACAATTATGTCATATATTTTAGTCATCATCATCATCGGTTGTCCGTGGATGGAATGGAAGAAGCACTGGCTACATGTTCGAACCATGGAATTAGGAGATAATGTTCGAACCAGATTTCCCTGTTATGCATGATATATTGGATCTCCCTTGATGGCTGCCACTCTTCTTCAGATGTCCTCAAACATGGTCACTGACCAATTTTTAATCAGTGACATTTTCACTTAGCTTTCTCTTCAACTATTAATACTGACTCAATTTCATCACTGAAATTGTTTTCCTGGACACATGAAACCCCACTTAAAATTTTACAATCTTGAGACTGTATTAAAAGGTCAAGTTATCCCATTTTTGAAAGTACTGTGGTAATTAATGTCAAAGTTATAGTGCAAGTATGTGTGTACTTTCTGAAAAGATTGATAACTGAATAAGACCTTTGGGAATATAAAAATCATGTTATTTTAAAATTTATTTATGAAGTATATAAAACAAAAATGTCTCTTTTTTTTTCAGACCTCTTACTATTCGATTCAAATTCATATCTCTAAATATTGTACACTTTCTTTAATACAAATGACTAGTAATTTTGGGGGAGCAATTTTTCGTCTTTGAGTAAGCCCTAAATGCACCCTCATTTTCAATCAAACGTCGACACATTACCCAACAAACTATTGAGTACAAATGGATTAAACGTCACCGCCAATAACAACATGTAGGTCAAGATGTGTCTGGGAAATGCACTCTGACTACTGCTCTATTTGTAAATCTATATTGTTTTGGTATGCAATACTATACTCTAGGTCTGTTCAATTGCTTCATAAATTTTCTCATTACAAGACGAATGTTTTAGTCTACATTGTTTTTCTTTTTATGTATTTTTTCCTGTGCTTGAGTCTGGGGTGAGAGGAAAAAATAAAATTATTCTACACCAGACCCCTTCTCTCAAATCTTACTCTATTACAAAATAGTCTACAAATTGTTATTGACAAAAGATACCTGTCAATCAAATTAGTTATACGTGTATTATCTTCTATGAAAGCAAAGTAGCCAAGGCTTTTTGCTTTTGCTTACACTTGTGTAAAGACAAAATAATTGTTACGGATCACATACTCTCAAAGGGGGATTATCAAAACGTTTTACAACACCTTACAAAATGCATTTAGAAAACATTTGAACTAGGTTACTGTTTGACTAGCATGTGGATGTTAGTTTCAGTTAGTCATTTAAGTCATCAAGTCATCAATTTTATTTGAGTAAAATATATATTTGCCTCATAATATTCTGTGTTATAGTATTAAGGTCAAGAGAAACCATTTTTTGTTTGACCATATTTGTGACCGTCCATCTCAAATGAGCCGTAAATGAAGCAAACTTCATTTTGCCCTACAGGTGAAAATACATGTTAAGGTCGTAATTTGTCGAAATTGATTTTTTTGATAGATTCAGAATCCTTGTGCTGACTTCAAAACACCAGCAAATATTTTCATATTTAAAAAAAATGGTCAAAAATATGAAATGTGTATTTATATTTTTAGGACAATCAATAGAAAATATAGGGCTTACTGATCTTTGAACACATTTATCTCAGTTATATGTTTTATTTCCTAACAACCTTTGACGGATCATAACTTGACTTCTGGAAGTTGAGTGAAGTTCATTGAGGCGTCATTTTAATCCTTATAACATGGTCTTAACAAATCTTATAAAAAGTGAAATTGGCAAGAGGCTGAATATATGGCTCCTTTAGGATGGACACTCTTATTTTGTTGAGGGGGTGGGGAGGGATTAAGAGGCATAAGTAAAAATGTGAATTAAAACAATCATACAAGACATCCAACAAAGTTAGAAAAGTGTCTCTGAGCAAACCTGTTTTATAGAGCACATTTTACCAGTTAAAGTAATGACATATGTAGATGCCACCTGTAAAAGTGCAATCCTACAAAATTACCACAATTTTGGTAAAGTATTTAGGCAAACTATAAGAAGATTAAACATATGTGGCATATTGAAAATGTTGATAATCGCAGCATCTATAAGTTACATATGCTCAGATTATTGAGTTTCATATGCTCAGATTATTGAGTCTACTCCATCAGTGGTAATCTTCTTTTGGGTTTAACTTTTCAACAATTTAGATAGCTATGTAATATAAAGAATTTTAAAGTTTATCCGAGTCAGTGCTGGTGATTAATTTGAATTCTTGTTTACGACTGTATTTCCATTTTATTTTCTTATAGTTGAATCTTAATTAGATTTTGGCAAAAATGTAGGTCAGCAGATTTAAAAATACTCATCGATTTGAAATTATATCTTAAATTGATTAAGTCTTAAAAATTTGAGATTATATCATAAATTGATTAAGCATTTAAAACAATTTAAGATAATATCGTAAATTGATTAAGTATTTAAAAAAATTTAGATTATATCGTAAATTGATAAGGTCTTTTTTAAAATTTAGATTATATCATAAATTGATTAGGTCTTTTAATCATAGAATATAGTTTATGCCCAAACATACGCTTGCGTACACTAATTGAGTAATTAATATGTGGGGTACTCAAGCGATATGAGAGGAAGTCAATTTATTAAGTATTTTAAAAAATTGAGATTATATCGTACATTGATTAAATCTTTTTAAAAAATTTAGATTATATCGTAAATTGATTAAGTCTTTTTAAAAATTTAGATTATATCATAAATTGATTAGGTTTTTTAATCATAGAATATAGTTTATACCCAAACATACGCTTGCGTACACTAATTGAGTATTTAATATGTGGTAAACTCCAGTGATATGAGAGGAAAGTCATGATGTTCAAAACTGAGTTTATTAAAATATTTAAATTCTTCATACTCTCAGCTTTAAAATGATATATGAGAGGTGCTCTGGCAAAATAAGCGGAGAGTCACGATTTTCAAAATTGAGTTTATGACATATTTTAATTCTCTATAATCTCAGCTTTCAAATGATATATAATAGGTCATACTTTCTTTCTACAATCGTCATTTAGTGATTGAAAAACAAGACAGTCCACTCAAAATCTTGCGGTAAAAAATTGTCGCAAATCAATTTTAAATTTACTGATTACTATAGTGTATGAAAGCAAAACACGATCAACTACCCATGAATAATTGCACTTTCCAGCCTAATTGACCTTCAAAACGCGAGGTATAGTTTCACACTTATGTATTAAGGCGTTTTATGTCAAAAAACGAAATTTGATCTTTTCACCATATTTTTACTTTGGCAGCCATTTATTCAAAATCTTCAATGGCGATTTTCCGCTCATTTTGCCAGAGGACCACTCATATAATTTATCATAATTTCCTTTTTCCTTTTCTATTGAGAGATCAATTTATACGACCATGCAAGACTATTCAGGAAATAAAGAATTGACTCTAAAAAAGAGGACTATCCATCATTGACCATGGTAACTAGTTATCAGTCACTGGAGAGGTTACCAAGAAATGACAATAAAGAATATTGTTTCTGGTTACACAATACACTTGAAACTTGGCAAACATTATATAAAATGTGTATGCAATATTTCATTTCAATTTAAAATCATTCTATAAACATCTTTATAATCTGCAATCATTTTCAAAAAGTTCAAAATTTTATTATTCACCCAAACCAATCTTTGTGCAAATTGCACAGAAAGCATAGAATCCTTTGATAAAAGGTGTAAAAAAAATTGACAGTTTCAGGTTTTAAATGTCAAAATTTTACACAAAGTTAGAAGAATGTGTATTGATGGGATTTCCATCAAAAAAACAAAAATTGAATTATTTTCCTAATATTTACTTCAGCAGCTGTTTTCTCAAAATCATAAAGCGTGACTTTCCTCTCATTTCGCTGGGTTACCTCATGTACCTGTGTGTCTCTGACCGTCACCATGTACGTAACATTAAGCTCAATACTCAATACATTGATGTGTGATTGAGCCCCAAGTATCAGGGCTGTAAAAATGTTTAAAAGACTGTTAGACAAAAATGTTTATTTCCCGCCATGCTTAGTAGATTTTCCCTTCAGTTTGGCAGGCAACATTTCCCTCTAACCTGACACATTTCCTTATTTGTTTCTTGATTTTTTCCATGTGAAACACAAAATGACTTTGAATTGGGCTTCTTGAATTATTGCTCATGTTTTCCAGGTTTGGTCGTAACCATGATAATCATTACAATACATATATGTGTACCGCCGCGGCAAAAGGGTCCAGTTGTCGGCTCGTACATGTTGCTCCTTGTAGCATATCTAATGTATGGTATTTGTATACATCAGATATGCTACAATGAGCAACATGTAGGAGTCTATATCTGGACCCTTTTGCCGCGGAGGTACACATATTGTATATAAAATAAAGTCTTACAAAGCCAGGTACTACATTTACCACTTATGAATGAATGACTATTTATCCAAAGTATGGGCACCTAATTTAATTCGTCGTTGATTTTTTTGAAAAAGAAACCACAAAGTAGTTGCACATGATACATTAATTCCATTTACACTAATAACATGTTGTGTTTCCTTACAAGATACTTACAAACATATGTATGTTGGTATATAAAGAAACATAGTGTAATAATGGAAAATCAATCCAGCTGTTAACATAAAAACTAAGTAAAGTATTGTACATCTGTTTGTTGTATTGTTTGAAACATATTCTCTTATCAAAGTACTTTTTAGATGAAAAGATTGAAGACAGGTATTTTGTAAAATACTTGAGATATCCTTACAAACCATTAAAGGAAACATTACCATGACAACACAAATGAAAGATTGTTTCCTTGCAAAACACAATTAGGAATCACTCTAAAGTAAGAAAACATCATTTATTCTTATCAAAACACATTACAGGAACATGACACAATCAGTTAAAAGCATTCTCAAATATATAGAGAGATTGTTTAAGTTTCCTATATTGCCATAGATTATTTCTGAAAATGTGTGGTTTATGTTTGAAAGAAGAATAAAGGGGTGGAATTTATTCTTCCCAAAGTTTCCAAATATTAAAATTATATATAATAATTTAGAATTAACATTTCATTGAAATTATCAGGATAATGATTGAATCATTTACTTCAGTCTGAACTGGCGGCCTGTGAGCCAAATCTGGCCTGCAAATATATTTTGTGAAGAGTTTTTGCTATGAAAAAAAGTAAAGTGAAAGCTGATTACTAAGTTTTCTTCACATAAATGCCTAATTTGAAAAGAAATTGCCATATTTTGTTTAATTTCGAAAATCGTATCAAAAGTATTTAACACATTGCATGATTCGAAGCAACAGTCATCCCTCATGATAAATATCAAGATGCTACTGCCTTGCAAGATTGTTTCTAAACAACAAGTAGGCCATGCAAAAAAAAATATAAAAAAATAAGAGAATACCTGGCTTAAGACCCAAAATATTAAGATTTAATATTGAAATTGGGAATGAAGCAATGTAGATCAAAGGGTACTCTATTACATAACTAAATCAGTTGAATCCGGTACACAATGAGTTGAAATTTACAATGTAATATTAGATTTTCTGACAAAACACATTCCTAGTGACAGGTAGACACTGGCTACATTGATTTAGATTACTTCATAAAAGAAGCTTATGTTATCTAAGGGTGCTGTAAGCAAAAGTCTGTCATAACAAACAATAATATTACATTATTCCATCATCCTATACAGAAGGCCTCAAGTGCGATGTTACAGGGAGTTTGCAATCACAGCACATGGAATAGTTGTAGATACTCAATACTGCAAAATTTGAAAATTGCAGTATAGTCCCATAATTTTTACAAATTTAAACTCTAACTTATAACATGCAGCTAGAAGTGTTTTTAACCCATCAGAGTGTCTGCAGAATGTGAATGATATAACAGGAGGAAAAATTCTAATGTATCGGCATGCAGGAAATAATCAAAATGCTTTTGATACAGCTCTGGCTCAACCTGGGGATCAAACACGGGTGCAGTTTTGAATACAATTCAATTGAATTCATTTCAATTTCAAGTTTAATTACCATATCAAATAATAGCAAACAGTGGAAAACAACAGCATTTACATCTTGTATGAAACATTTACCAAGACAGTGGTGTAACCAGACTTTCAATATTGTGGTGTGGTGCACATTTTTCGATTTTAATTGACCACAGATTTGTTGGACCCAAGGTTCTCCAATTTCATTTCCAATTTATTATTTTTTTTAAATTGACAAGCAAAAAATGAAAAAAAAAAAAAAAAAGAAAAGAGAGAGAAAGAGTTTCTAATCATTTTCTTGGAGTTTTTTGATATTTTAGTAACAATTACAACATTGTCTTGTTGTCTTGTACCAACACAATATAAATATTGGTGCAGCCTATGCACCCACCTGGTGCCACCTCCATCTCTGGTTACGCCAATGAACAAAGAAATGGTATGGAGGAGCTGAGTAACACCGTGGTAACATACTGTACATTTTCATTTTAATGCTCTCTGTGTCTGAATTGGACAGTATTTTGGCTTGAAATCAATAGATGGTATGTTTTTCTTGTTTTAAAGTAATTTAGTGCGTATGTTGTTTGCCACAATGCTTCTTACAAAGGTAGATAGATTGATATTTTTGGTTATCATCTTCTTGTTTAGCTTTCACCGAGGAAACCCAACATGATACTTGGTACCAAGTAAGCTAAAGGAAGCTTATCTTCAAATAGGCTTAAAGATGCTTTTAAATTCAGTTTTTGAATGCAGGAGGAAGACCGGAGTACCTAGAAAAAACCTGTGGAAGCAAACATGGACTGAAAAACAAATGCACATAAAGCGCCGGACGCGGGAATCAAACCCGAGACCTCATTGGTGGAAAGCAGAAGAACTACTGCTGTTATTACCCGGTCCCCCATGAAGCATTATATCATAAAAGCATCCTGTCAATTTTAGATGCCTAGAAGTTCCAATTCTATATTTACGTTTTGTCACTTGCAATATGTCAGTAGCACTTTCTAAGCTTGCTCAATTAATCAAGTTTAGCTGAGAGGTCTGTTGCTGGAAAGACAACTAGGCTGTGAATTGTTAAAAGAGACAGCTTATTTCTCAAAGGCACTCCAATCATTGAAGTCATTTGATTTAGTTTTACAATATTATTATCTGTCTTTAGGACTTAAAGTATCATTTAAAGAAGCATTTACATAGAAAAAAAGAAAGATAAAACATGTTCATATAATGACCAGAACTAACATCAAATAAAATTTGAGAGAGTTTGGTCATCAAACATAACAAGACTATACCAATTATAAGCTCATTACATAAGAAAAAAATCGTCACTTGTTACCTTATGTTTATCTCCTGTATGACAGCATTCCTTAAATAGTTTTTATTTGTCTCGACTGCAGATCCTTTATCTTGTTTGTATATATTCTCACTTGCAAAGGAATTCATAATGTGTTGTTTATTACCTGCAAGAATGAAAACAACACCAGTTTTTCTTGCAACAAAGTTCTGTTTTGGTTTAGTCTACAATCCATGATATAATTTGTTGTAATCAAGCTATTGATAGTCATCATCAACTTCTTTTATGGGTGTAATGTTTGCACCATTCGATTAGACACATTAATTAGATATATTTGTGTGCAGTTGCAGTTTAGAAAATATTGTGAATTATGTGATGAATTTATTGGCAACATAATGTAAATTCAAAATTTGTAAAGAGAATATGTGACCCGTCATATCAAAACGTACTTAAATTCGGCATAGTAAATTACGAGATACGGGCCATTGAAGCTGAGCATAGTCAAAAATTATGTCCAAGGTCGAATTTCTAATTTCTTCAGAAACGTTACTTTTGAAGTCCAAAATATAAGAAAAATGTGTTAAAAACCCAACATAAAAAAAAATCATCTCCCCATTCAAGTTTTACTTAGTACAAAAACTTTAAACTTGATTTTCTCAGAATTATAGTTTTTCGAATCAGCCCGATGCCTTTTGCCTATTTGGACGTAACTTTGCAATCGAACACCCAATAACCAAAACTAAGGTGTCATTTTAAAGCTTAAAATCTCAGCTTTCAGATGAGACCATTTTGGGACCCTTAAGGTACCTTTCGATATGACGGGTCACATATTACAAATTTTGTAATAATAATTCAGGCTATCTATACTCAGCAATTATTTTGAAAAAGTATTGATTCTATTAAATTGATAATTTACTAATATGGCTTTTGAAATTTGCTTTTAAATTATGACTATACCTTGCAATATTTGAGTACTATAATATAGGATTTTTTAGGGATAGTAAGGGTTCAGTTTATTTTATTCTAGCTGATTCTGAAAATGATTTTAATAAGTCCAAATACGTCATAGACAGGGGATACAGATGGGCATGAAAGTGCTGCCATGGCAGGCTATACTCGGTGGCTTGTCATAGCTTGACATTGGATCGGGATGCAAGAGGTCGGGGTTTGAATCCCAGGGGAAACGGGAAGTTTTTGTATGACGTATTCGGACTTAGATAGTTTTTAAGCGTTTGGGAGTTAGGGTTATTATGATCCTTTTTGTTACCCAGTTTGTTCATGCAATGCAAGAAAATATTAATGGTTTTCAGACTCATGTGATATGAATCCAACTCATTGATATTTTTCATATTGCATGAGAACAAGCAGGGAGTAAAATTTAAAAACTTTTAAGATGCCGGGGAAAATGCTCTGAAAAAAGGGTCTTTTATAATGTTGATATAATTTTTTTGTTTTGAAGTTTTCCAGGCTTGACCAACAGCTGTGAACAACTCTGAAATTTGCCTATTAACCAATGAAATTGTTGTTATTTTATCTACTGAGTACGAAATCCTGTCCAAATTGGAGAATGCAACTGATTGCAGTTATATTTTTGATCCTACTTTGATATGAGCAGGCCATGTAACCAGCAAAGGAGAAGAGCCCTACATTAGTGTTCCCATCGATTTAATATGTAGTGATGATGCAATTAATCAGCAGGCCAGGCTGAGGTCAAATACAACTGTTCAAATAAAATGCTTGTAGGGATTTTGACATAACATTTCCAGCAGCACATCATTATTGATTTACTCTTCCTGTGATTAGTTAGTATGTACAGTAATCATCATGATCATATCAACAGACTCTAACCCTGGTCTTCCTCCACTGGCCCACTTATTGTATAAACTTGATGCCATTGTTGGTCATCGGAATGTGACCAGTTAAAAGAACCAATATGTACCAATATATCACAAACAACCAAGAAACAAAATGTACTAATATATCACAAACAACCAAGAAACAAAATGTACTAATTTATCACAAACAACCAAGAAACAAAATGTACTAATATATCACAAACAACCAAGAAACAAAATGTACCAATATATCACAAATAACCAAGAAACAAAATGAACCAATATATCACAAACAACCAAGAAACAAAATGTACCAATATAACACAAACAACCAAGAAACAAAATGTACCAATATATCACAAACAACCAAGAAACAAAATGTACCAATATATCACAAACAACCAAGAAACAAAATGTACCAATATATCACAAACAACCAAGAAACAAAATGTACCAATATATCACAAACCTAGATATTTTCAGAATTCCAAAATGCTTACTTACACATGTAGAATATGTAAGAGCTTGCGCAGCACTTTGACGTCCTATTAAGTGTCCATTACCCTTTCAAATTTTCTTGTTTAATAAAAATTCCGAGATCTTAAAACATTGATTTGCGCCGTTAAAACCCCAGTACCCAAACTAACCCTTTCAACTCATTTTACTTGATCTTGGAAGAAACATAATAATCCATATAAATCCAGTTGCTTTCAGGAAAATATATGCTCACTAAACGCATTTTATTTCAATCACTGTTATCCAATGAAGTACTTAATAGATATGGATTATCCCACATATGAATCTGGGTCAAGCAGGGTGTTCACACCATCGAGTGTTTAATATCACTGGCTACTACTTTACACATTCAAGTTGCTTTGAAATGTTAGATATTCACTACCTGCTTATTAATAGCAAATACACTTCTTTTTTTTTTTTCCTTCTTTTTTTTTCTTTTCCTTTTTTTTTATCAAGGATGTACTTGGAACCACAGACAATTTTATTTTGTATTTATTTTTCACATGTTGAAAGAAAGTAAAATACTTTGGTTTTATGGTTATCACTAACAACTGAAAGTATAAAATACAGTTTGAAATTTTATGTCTAAACTATCATGATATTTTCATTTGCTTGTTTTTAATTAACTCTACATATTTGTGATGTGATCTGGGAAAACCCTTCACATGTCGCTGAGGACAATTTTGCAGAAATGAAGAAAATAACCCCTATTTTATGTTTTTCTTGATTTTTTATCAACTTCAAACATCTGTAACTTTGGGATTGTGCACCATAGAAGGTTGAAACAAAAAGTGTTATAAAAGGAATAATTATAGCTTTCTTATGGAACTAAGAACTCAAATTGTAAAATTTGCACCAAGTGAAGGGTTTTCCCAGATCGCATCACATTTTTCAGATATATGCATGATAAGCCACTACACCATATGGTCTGCTAGATATAGCTATCATAACAGTCCTAGTGTTACATGAGTTGAGTGCCCTCACAGTGTGTAGCAAGCTATAATGCTGCTTTCATACTTATTGTAGCTTTGCAGCTTTGTATCCCTATTGCTTGTTTCATTCACACTCTTGTGGCTTTGCAGTTTTGTTGCCTCATGTTGCTTCAAAAGTTGAATTCATTTTTAACTTGAAAAATCATGCTGTGCAGCAAAATTTCAGTGACATGTAGCGTTGCCGCTAATGACAACCAAAACCGACAAGGTTTTGCAAAAATATGTGTCACGCAGTGACAAAGCTACAAAACTGCACGAGTATGAAAGCAGCTTAAGTCATCCTTGTTGATGTAACATTCATTGTGCTAATGTAAAATGAATGGAAAAATGACCGGAAGGTCACAACTGAGGATTTGCATATGTTCTGCTATAAATAGCTACCATAGCCTTATTTTAAGTGCCAGATGAGTTGGGTGCCCTCGTAATGTAGCTGGCGATAAGTCATCCTTGTTAATGTAACATTCATTGTACTATTGTAGAATGAACGGAAAAATGACCGGAAGGTCACAACTGAGGATTTTCATATGTTCTGCTATATATAACTACCATAACATTCTTTTAGTGCCACATGAGTTGAGTGCCCTTGCAGTGTAGCTGGCTATAAGTCATTCTCGATGATGTAACACTAATGTAGAATGAACGGAAGGTCACAACTAATATATAACTACCATAACATTCTTTTAGTGCCACATGAGTTGAGTGCCCTTGCAGTGTATAGCTGGTTTATAAGTCATTCTCGATGATGTCATTTAGTACAATACTAAATGAGACCTGAGGCCGATTTCACTAATGTAAATATCAATGTTAACACTTCATATTGAGGATGAATTGAGCAAAAAAGAATAAGATTTTACAAAAATGTATGGAAAAAAATGAATGAAATTCATTCTGACATTATGATTCTCTGATTGGGTGCAATATCTTTCCTTTTTTTTTCCAATATTGCGCAACCTCATATTGAGGATATAACGCACAGACAGACTTTGCGTTCCCTCCGAAGGACGATGATCTCTCATGAAATATTTGACCAACTCTAAATACTTAATTTGAGAAGCAGAGTAGATCTAAAGATCATCAAGCATAGCAACAAAATGCAAACATTTTAAAAACTCATGAAAAATTATGAGGTCCTGATTCAAAACAGTGGCGCAATAAAACAATTATGCCAACCTATATATCATGACATAAAAACATAGATCGATATCATATGTGACCGTCCAGCCCAAAACAGCAGTAAATGCCAGCTCTTTTCATTTTAACTTTTTTAATTATTTGCAAAGACCATGCTTTAAGGTTTAAAATGACACCTTAATGAACTTCACATGATTTCCAGAAGTCAAGTTATGGTCCGTCAAAGGTTGTAAGGGAGTAAAACGTATAACTGAGATAAACGCATTCAAAGATTAGTAAGCCCTATATTTTCTATTGATCGTTTTAAGAATATGCAAATTTATTTCACATTTCCAATCATTTTCTTGAAATGAAACTTTGCTGGTGTTTTGTAGTAAGCACTAGGATTGTGAATCTGCCAAAAAATCAATTTCCGCAAACTACGACCTTGACATGTATTTTCACCTGTAGCGCAAAATGAAGTTTCTGGCATTTACTGCTCATACAGGCTAGACAGTCACATATTTACAATGATATAATTTATAATAGCATACTTGTTTAAAACAGATCTGAAAATAGTAGCAAAAGTCAAAACAAAGCTATTTAATGTGAAGCTAAACATACTTTTCCTTGTCATGTTTGTATTTTTAACCGTTTTTGTATTCTTTTGCTGTAAGGCAGATGGCATGCCTACTTGAACTGAAAGCTGATTTACTGGGTGGCAGTGGTTGAGCATTTGACTTGATTGGTATTTGAAGTGTTTCAAATTGACCGTTAAGTGTCCAGTTCAGTAGCACCGGAGACTGCTTGACAGACTTTAATTTCATTTCCCAGTCTTGTGTTGTAACAGAACACCAGGTACTTTGCTCTGAGTTTAGACATGACATAATGCATGATAACCCAATGAAACACTCTTTATTCTATTTAAGCTAAAATAACATTCATGAAGTGCAAAAGAAGTTGAGTGTCCTTTTCCCAGCAGAGATTTACGTACGAGAATTGAATTTTTGTCTGTCATAATTGTTGTCAATATTTACAGGGTGGGAATCATACACTCATATGTGACCATTTAACTTTAATCAGCCAGTCATAAATGCAATCTCTTTGTCCTCAGAAAAATACATATTTTTAACACTTCAGATCATAATCCTTCATTTCCTTGTCACATTTGTATATTTTTTCTGTTTCAATATATATTTTTGTGCTGCAAGACAGATGACCTGCCTGTTTGGAAGGAGGGCTCTGTTACTGAATGGCAGTAGCAGAGCACATGACTTGATTGGTATTTGAAGTGTTTCAAATTGACCGTTAAGTGCCCAGTTCAGTAGCACTGGAGACTGCCTGACAGACTTTAATTTCATTTCCCAGTCTTGTGTTGTAACAGAACACCAGGTAGTATGTAATGAGTTTAGACATGACATAATGCATGATAACCAAATGAAACACTCTTTATCTATTTAAAGCTACAATAACATTCTTGAAATTCAAAAGGAGTTGAGTGTCTTTTCCTAGGGATTTACGTCAGAGAATTGACTTTTTGTCTGTCATAATTGCTGTCAATATTTACAAGGTTGGTGGGAATCTTACATTCACATGTGACCATTCATTTTTAACCAGTCATAAATGCAACCTTCGGAAAAATACATATTTTCCATACTTCAGATCATATTCCTCATTGCCTTGTCACATTTGTATTTTTTCAGTTTAACTATATATTTTTGTGCTGCAAGGCAGATGGATTGCCTACTTGCTAATTTACTGGATGGCAGTGGTGGACACCTTTGTTTTTGGCGGACATTTTATTTTCAATCGCCCGTGTCATAATACAAAATATAATAATAGACATTTACTATCTGATAATGGTTCCACAATTTTAGAGCATTACATGAAAAAATTACATTTTCAAGATACACTACATTTTGTAAAATGACATTTTACATAGAAGTCAGTGAGCAAATGATTATAGAGGCCACTATAACCCTCTATTTTTAACAAATTTTAGACCTATTTTGCCTCTAGCAAACAAACACATGTTTTTGATATCATGAAATTTACAGGATACTTCCTTCATGCATATAGCTACCTTGACATGGTTGTTTCATTTTATGTTTATTAACTGTCCTATATTTACCTGCTTTAGAAACAAAGGTGATGGAGCATATGACTTGGCTGGTATTTGAAGTGTTTCAAATTGACCGTTAAGTGCCTAGTTCAGGAGCACTGGAGACTGCTTGACAGACTTTAATTTCATTTCCCAGTCTTGTGTTGTAACAAAACACCAGGTACTTTGCTCTGAGTTTAGACATGACATAATGCATGATAACCAAATGACACACTCTTTATTCTATTTAAGGCTACAATAACATTCTTGTGCAAAAGAAGTTGACTGTCCTTTCCCAGAGATTTACGTCAGAGAATTGAATTTTAGTCTGTCATAATTGATTTTGATATTTACAGGGTGGGAATCTTACACTCATATATGTGATGACTCACCCCGAAAAAGGGGGAGTTTGCGACTGAACACTTTTCAAGAAACTGGTGAAAGTAGACAGCCAAAAATAATTTAAATAATAAGAATTTTCAGCAGATTTTCTGTTGTAAAATCTGAATGCCTTGATCAATTTCAACAAGTAAGGTGTCATTTTAAAGCTTAGAAAATACTGTAACAGATGAAATGATAAAATCAAAATTGATATAATTTGCGACTGGATCCACCAGTCGCCAAATGAGGTCTCCCTCACTTCCTGTTGTTCGGGTCATTTGGCGACTGGAAAACTTATGTGAAAAAAAGGCGAGCACTTGGCACCGTGTTTACGGTGCCATGATTCTGCGCAGTAGAGAAGGATTCTGCGCAGTAAAGACTAATCGATCATGACTTTGAATGATGACGTTCACTCTCATTAATAATGGTAATTTATTTAAAAAATTTGAATACCTCCTAAAAAGTTTTTTCAAAGTCGCCATCTTGCTTCACCACTTTTACTAATTTTCGTAACATATTTTGCTTCATTTTACTCAATTCACAACACTAAATAAGACATTTTCTACATTTAATAAACCACTAGTAATACAGGATGATTATAGCTATATTAAAAATTGCACAATTCTTACCTTTTTCAAGAATAAAAGCAAAAACCATCAGCAAATTCACTCCTCAGCGAAACAAAGCAGTGCCGTTCTATGAATGCAAAAATGCCGTTTGGCGTAAGCAATGCGCGCGCGATAACAAGCGTTTCACGGGCACTGCGCGCGCGGGGCGTAAGTTTGCACTCAAGTACGCAAAACATGACGCGGTCCACTGAGTAGTAAAAAAGTATTGTTTATTCATAAGTCAGACGTCATAAATAAAAGCTAATAAAAGTGCTCTTCTTTTTTCAATCAATGTGAATCAGTCATCAACAACCAACACAGTGAAGCGCGTGTGCAGTTTTTGTAAGACTGATGGACTGAGTCTAGTGAGCCATCACATATATGTGACCGTTTGTTTCTATCCAGCCTGAAACATCTTGAATTATTTCATACTTCAGATCATATTTCTCAAATGAAATTTTGCAGGTGTTCTAAATCAAGGATAAAGATTGTGAATCTGCAAGAAATTTATTTTCAGAATAACAACCTTTGTATGCAGGCCTGTGTGTGTATTTCACTTGCAAAAAGGTTTACTGCATTACAGCTTGTTCTAGATGACTAAACCAAATATGACCATCGTTATGTATTTAATATCTGGTCAAATAAAAACACAAGACAGACCTAAATTTGTTATCTATCATGTCCACAAAATGTATAAAGAGTCCCTTTAATTATGTGGTTCCTAGCATTTTATCTATTCATCTCTGATGAAGCAAAACTTTGCCTTTGAGAAAAGGCAGTATTCCAGCATAATTTAGCTTCAAACATGATCTTGTTCTATAACATGTTTTATAGACATTCTATAACCATAGCATCTTTTTGTTTTTTCTGTGCATTGGAACAAGTTTAAATTAAAAAAAGCCATTGTTCTGATATATTATACCTGAAAAATATGTGTTATATATAAGGTTACAGGTGAAGATTCATTGGTAAAACATTTCTTTTACTTCATGGATTACTAATAAATTGAAAAATATTAATTTTGGGTGTAATCTGCTAATAAAGCCAATTCTAAGATTTCAACTTTAGGGGTCAATATTTTTCATTGTCGACAACGATAATTAATAATAAACCAAATCTTAAGATTTTAACTTTAGGGATCAGTATTTTTCATTGTCGACAATGATAATTGATAATGAAAAAATCTTAATCTTTTGATATCTAACTTTGTCTGCTTTCATTTTTACCACCAACCCTTCTAATGATCAAAGAATCCTGAAATGTCTGGAGAATTGTGTGGGGATGATGCTGAACTTTAATATCCAACACTCCTGTAAGTGCATCAGAAAATTTAGGGATTTGATTTTGTTTCTTAGTTGATGAATCAATTTTAACAAAGTATAAACTTGTGCAATTTCATCAATCTTAAAATTGTTCACCCACCCATTTTCATAACATGAAGGACAAATTGTCAATTTGATTATTTTTCTTTTCTCTCTGTTTTATTCCATATGCCTCTTACTGGTTCTATTTGTGACCTGTTACTTTCATGTTAAAAGGTAAGTGCTTTTTTTAATAAATGTGAGGCGCCACATCGAAAGGTACATTATTGGTCCAAAAGTCAAAAGCTTTAACTTTTTTCAAACTTTTTGAGATTTTGGTACCTTTTTTTTTTTCCCTCTCATAACCCGTGTGAAATTTCACGACTGAGTTATGTTCTGTTTTGGAGATATATATGAAAATGTGTCTAGTTATGGTAACCATAATTGATTTTATACAGTACCGTATAGGCGGCTATGAAATACAAAATTGCCCATAAAATCAAAACGGTTTGACCGATTCAGTTGAAATTTGAAATTTAGTCTTTTTTAGTGGTCATCTTTCATATGACATTGAATACTAAATTCTGAAAAATCGGACCAAGCTCCTTTAAGTCATTGGTATCAGTTGACAACCAATAATTCCTCTTAAATATGGTACCAAATTTGTTTAAATCCAAACTTTGGTTCAAAAACATAACTATGGCAACCACAACTTCTCAGTTAAACGCAATTGAAATTCAGGATGTTTAATAAAGTCTAAACAATGCTGTTGGATTATTGAAATTTAAAGTAACACTTCATAACTTCTTGGCATTTTGCCTATTTGATGTCAGTTCAACCAAATTTGGCAGGCAAGATGTACAGATTACAGTTTTTCCAATTTTCAAAATATAGGAAAAAAGTTAATTCCAAGTTTGAGCCTCAAGTGTTGGAAAATAGAAGTGTTTTGTGCTTAGGTGACTGTTGCATAGATATGAGCAATGAACGAGGCTAAACTGGTCATAAAATCACAAAATATTTGTAGACTAAATAAACTGATTTGTTGAAAATATATATACTTTAAGGGACCAAATTTTTTTAAGGGACCAACCTTTTTCCCATTTTTTTTTTCAACTTCAGCTGGCCATATCTCAAAATTGACTTTGCTGCAATGATATACCTTTGGATTTACCGTCCCAGAAATTTGAGTCATGTCATGCATTATAACCACGACAGTGATGATAGAAGGAAAGGCCTTTTTAACAGCTGCCTTTAACAACTCCAAAATGTACCTGGCCAATTGCCTAATAGTGAGGCTGTGATCACATAAAAGTATATGGTATACGTTAATCGCTATACGCTCCCATGTGATCGCAGCCTTAGAGTACTATGGTTTAGTGGAGTATAGGAGGGATGCTTAATGGGCAAGGTCTACAATAGCTTCGGATGTACATTAATGTACATTCCAGCAGTTGAGATTGTGTCTCTGATTGATGATGATGCATCAACTAGATGTTGATTTGTGTTGCGTATTCAACTGTGCACAAGTGTCTGCGCCTACTCATTATACCTATGGTCATCCTTTTTGAGGTGAGGCCCATTTGCGTTTCATCTCATTCACTTCATCCATACCTAACTCCTTCCTGGTAATCGTTGATTAGAGTTAATTAATACCTTTATTTGGCTAATATTTTCAATTGATTTTATAGGCTAATACATTATCTTCAAAATCATACCAAATTTATGACATTTCATACGATTATTGAAAAGTTGTGACAACATTTGATGCACAATGTACGTATCTCATCCACACCAACCACATTTATGCCTGTTTTCATGTCTGGCTAAATTAGCTTATTGACTTATACTTGTTAATAGCGTTAATAATCAATTTTATTCGTGTTAATTCCAACTTGTTTTTGATAAACAATAACTAGCCTTTAAAATCATATAAGATTTGTGACACTTCAATGGATTTTTAAGGAGATATGACAGAACAATTCATGCACAATTTTCATGATGCCTCAACCTCACCCACCTCAACCTCACCCAACTCCACCCTGGCTAAGTAGCTTTAACGGGTCATTAGGCTTAATTAATCACTTCATTTGGGTTCTATTCTTGATTTCTTGAAAGTCAAATAAATTGTCTTTAAAATCATACCAAAATCATGACATTTCATTTGATTGTTGAAATGATATGACAAAAATTGATGCATAAATCACTCTCCATGTAACAAATCCACCATTTATGGGTGCCCACATTAAAAAGAATGACCCTATGTACCCTTCTATTTGCACATAAAGGTCCATGTACATTAGGGTGCATCAAACGCCTCTCATAATTTTTTCTACCTAGTCTTAAAATGTTCCAATTGTCACAATATTAACATGCATCAAGTTTAAATTAATTAGGACATTGTCTTGGGTACCCACGGAGAGCTCAAAGTTACAGTATATGTTCCAATGTGGAAAGTTCATTGACCCCTGTACAAGCTCAATTAGAAGTCGATGCATCAATTTGAAGCAGCTATAAAGATAAAACCATTTGGATTTAACAACTCATCTCTTATGATCTAATAAACCAAAGATCACCTTTTAATCTGTGATAGATAAGTTGTCAAAAATAAGTATTGTGCCTCAGAAATAAACCATGACCTTGACCCTTAATATCATGTTTTGGGGCATTTTGTTGATATTTTGACACAGAATTTTGCAAGATTCTTTATTTGTATGAAGTAAATTTTTGTCACAGCTTCAACATTATCCTATAGTCCTATTAGTTCATTTAATGTAAGCTTTGAAGTCCAAAGGGTTTCGGTGCTATAGCTGCTTCAAATTGTAAGGCCGGCTTCTAATTGGAATTGTACAGGGGTCAACAAACTTTCCAACATAGGAACGCATGCTGTAACTTCATCTTCTCCGTGGCTACCCAAGACAATGCCCGAATTGATTCAAACTTGGCATTTGTTAATTTTGTGACAATTGGGACATCTTCAGACTAGGTAGAAAAAATTCCTTTGGCATGAGGGGTGTGTGATGTACCCTAATGTACATGCAGTGTGTGAGAAGCAAGCACAAGCCATTCGTTTTTGACATACACCCAATTTATGCATACTAGGCATGTTTATCTGCAATAAAACAACCAATTCACTATACCAAAATCTGTGGAAAACCCAATACCCCAAAATGCAGGCACATAAGAGTAAGTATACCATGTCAGTGTGAGTCCCAACCCCCTACCCAGATGGAAGTTAGTATATGGAAGTACTTTCTTAAATTGTAAGTAGTAGGGGAAAGGTGAACTTAATTTTTTTAATCGAGGTCATTACCTTAAAAAGTACTTTCTTGATGTGATGTCTGAGATCTTTCATGTCAAAGTTGTTTTGAATTTATATATCAATACTTGAAATGTCCTCAAAACCTTTATGATACATTGCCATGACAACTGACAATCTAAGTATGTTTCCTTTCAAAACACTTTTTTGATTCGCTTAGTGAGACAGAATACATGATTTATTCTTAACAAAACACATTACTAAACCCAGCACGACTGGTAAGTATAGATAGTTGTTGTAGACCCCATAGATCTACATCCGACCACCCTACACCTTAAATATTGACACATACTGTAGAAAATGTAGAAATGTATGGCACACATGATTTTTACAGCTTCTTTTTTCAAGTTGCATCATATCTATTTGGCTGAGAAATATCACAAAACATGATCACTGCTGATTTATATAAGATGAATGCAACTTGTATTGTATGATTTGTTCAGCCAATTACATCGATTGGTTTTGTGGCAAATACCATACTCAATAGAGAGTTTGCACAATACACACCATACACATAGACCATTTTCACTGCTATTTTGGTGGGGTAGTTCCTTATGTAAACAAGACATCAAAATCGACTGTAAATGATGATTTCTACCATGCCATGACTTGAAATTTACAAAAAAATTATGCTCAACATGGGGAGCTTTTGAAACGCCATGACGCTAGACCTTTTTCAACTCAATGTACATGAGAACATTCTTGCTATTATCAGTGAATGATTTGGTAAATTTATGTATATTATGAACTATGAAGGACTATTTAATGGTGACTGAATGGTGTTATGTGTTTGTTATGAAGTCGCGTGCAAACCCTATGTAGCAGAACATTGAGTGTTATACATTGAGTTTCTGTTAAAATAAATTCTTATGTTGTATTTGAAATTGTATTTGGTACCACAAAATCACAAAGATTTATGGCAAATGAAAGAATGATATATTAATAGAATTGTTGTTGTTCACAGAGATAAAATGCAAAATTGACGGCAAATGAAAGAATGATATGTTAATAGAATTGTTCTTGTTCACAGAGATAAAATGAAAAATTGTTGCTTTCCTTTCTACAGAAATGGGATAGTAACAAGACATTTCTTGAATTATTAATAAACTGATTCTTAAGCATCAATAGAAACATAACAATGCATATAGACAATTAAAACATTCTCTTATTTGTGCAACAGGCTTACTTATAAATCATTCAGCGACAAGAATGCTAATTCTAATTTTTACCAAACACACATGCACTAATGCAATCAGTTAAGTGCTTTCTGGTTCCGAGGCAATCTTTCAAAAATTTTGCTGAAAGACATTTTAAAGTAAGTCTTCACAAGGTAATTTTGTTATTCCCGTTTTTCTTTATAAACAAATGTTAAATAGCATTAATCTTAAAATGGTAATATGAGAGTAATATATTCAAAAGTGTTCTAAACAAAATCAATGCTCACAAGAATCAAGATTTTTTATAACCCTTATCCTTTTT
>JXSR01S022281.1:16077-26777 GCA_000969725.1 Ophiothrix spiculata
CCACTTCTTTTATAAACAAAAGCATTCGATAAATTCTTTCTGTTATTTTTGATCTCTAAATGACAACTCATTATTTGTAAATTATTTTAAATTTATATTTGTAGTTTTTGTTTTAAATTATCATCATACATCCCACATTTGCTTATTTCAATGCTCTTAATTTGATATATTTTGGATATTCGACACGTACCTTGTTTCCTATGTTTTTAGATGATTTAAGGACTTAAAGTTGGCGATTTAATCCGTCTACATACATTTTGATGTCCGGATGAAAGTAACTTGGAATGGTTCTAAAAATTTAGAAATACCCAAGAACTATCAGTCTAATTTTAGCAAGCAACTAGAAACCTTGCTAAGCTAAGAATGGTTTTATGAAATAGGTTTAGCAATGAACTAGCGATAGAAACGAAGTTAGAAACAAACTAGGCTTAGAATGGTTTTATGAAATTGGGCCCAGGACTTTTATACACATTGTTGCAATAGCTATAAAAGTGAAATAAACAATTTGTGTTCCTCTGAGATAAACAGGGCTTTCACTTTTAAAACAAAATGATGCAGAGGCCCAATTCGCATGCTTAAGAGGGCTCATATAATGTCATAAAATAAATCATCTTTATAAGTAGCAGAAATATTTACTTACATTTTATTGGAAAACACTAAATGTTCATATCCACGTTCCCTGCAAATGGATTCTCCTTTGCTTTTACTCAAAATAATAGTCATATTACCTAAATAAAGGGAAAAAAATCTGGTCTGGGATGTTTATTGAAATTGTCGCCTACATAATATGTAAATCTTATGCAATAGATAAGCTCTAATATTCCAGAAATAGTTCACATCCCTTATTCTAATTCCTGACTTAAGTGCTCTAGTCTTCGTCAGTGTCGTAACCTGACACGGGCTCATTCCTTTGGTTTATTTGTAAGCTTATCTGCTTAATCAGTTTATTTCCGATTTGGTTCATACACATCAATTTCATGATAGATTTCTTCGATTCGACATATCTGTAATAATTTCATTTCAATTTGACCTAGCTCATCATCGAGATTTTTGCTCAGTCAGTCGTTAAACATGATTTCCTTTTCGTCCTCTTTAACTGGTGTCATTGATTTGATTGCATATATTACTCTAAAGTGTAGAACACCTATATATCTTCCTCCGTATGTAGGACAAGTTATACTCTCTGTAATTCTTCTTAACAAAGCGTCGTCGGATTGCTCATTAATTATATCTTCGAAGATTCTAGTTTTAATATGTATACGGTATTATTTTATTTGTGAAATCTTATCAGCAGCATTGCTTATAAGTAAGGTACAATTTGGCATTCATATCTTTTATACACATTGTTGCAATAGCTATAAAAGTGAAATAATTAATTTGTATTTCTCTGAGATAAACAGGGCTTTCAGCTTTTAAAACAAAATGATGCCAATTCGCATGTTTCAAAAGACTCATATAATGTCATAAAATGAATCATTGTTATCAGCAGACAAATTTACTTACATTTTATTGGAAAACACTAAATGTTCAAATCCACGTTCCCAATTTTCATTTGCTTTCTCCCTTTTCAGATAATAAGGGTTCAAAATCAGCTTTATCAGCAGGTCATGTTAAAAAACAAAATCTCGCTACCAACTCTTTGCATATATATCGCTATCACAATATTTTCTATTATCGATTGTCAGATCGAAATATTAAATTGCTCATTATAAGCTCATTTGATTCTACATTTTGATGTAAGGGCATCCCTTCTTTTGCACTTATACGGGCTAATTACTTTTGTTTATTTGTAAGTAATACCATACGTATTTTTTCAATCAGTCTTCAATGCTATTTGTAAGCGTTTTTTAAACTTTATGTTACAGGCGTTTGTAATTCTCTTTGTCAAAGCTTTGTTAGTCTCGTTACAAAATTTTCTTCAAAAGGACTCGTTTCAAAACATATTTATTTGTGACATCTTATGATTAAACGAGAAAAGTATTTTATATATCCAGTTTGTTTACAAGCTTTGTTGTTAATGGCTGTGGAGATTTCTACCAATATGAATAGCTCGGAGATGAAGCGGTGATAAGATTCAGGTGATTAGCTTAATTTCATTCAAAAGAATGATTTGAAATGACAAGCAAATATGTTTTGGTAATTCAATACCAACATAATAATTAATGTTGCCTGCAAATGGATTCTCCTTTTACTCAAAATAATCGTCATATTAGTATTATTACCTAAATAAAGGGAAAAATTATGTTCTGGGATGTTTATTGAAATTGTCGCCTACATAATATGTAAATATTATGCAAAAGATAAGCTCTAATATTCCAGAAATGGTTCACATCCCTGATTCTAATTCCTGACTTAAGTGCACTAGTCTTCGTCAGTGTCGTAACCTGACACGGGCTCATTTCTTTGGTTTATTTGTAAGCTTATCTGCTCAATCAGTTTAGTTCCGATTTGGTTCATACACATCAATTTCACGATAGATTTTCAGTCGTAACCTATCTCATTGCTCCCATTCCATTTGTTTGTACTAATTTCATCCTAGTTTGACCTACCAATCCCGTTGTCATCGAGATTTATGCTCAGTCAGTCGTTAAACATGGTTTCCATTTGTTGTTCGAATCATTCGATGTTTTCAAATTTTGACAGATTGTAGGCTTGATACTTCTTATTCAATTACAAATAATATATGTGGTGTTGATTTTGAATGATAATGTAACAAACCCGCGTTGTTTTGCCTCAAAAACCGGACGTGAATTACGACTCTGAGACCGGTCTGTTTGAGCTGTAAATTGTCTGTTTTTAGTATCTACATTATCTACATTTTGTCTGATATATGCATTCGCATAATTTACTTACAAATCGAGCTTTCTATTGAGGCAAAAATTACAATTTTTATGTAAACAAAAGAAAAATACGGCATTCTAATGTTATGTTTTAGATTTTAGTTAATGCATGACTAACCCCTGTCATAATCCATGGTTCGAGTCCACGCAAATGCAGTGGAAACTATTTATCTTTTCATGTTTTATAATTTAGTTACGATTCACATTTTCCTGGGCAGATGCATAGGTCATTTACCCTTAAATTAGTGTGATTGATTTGATTGCAGATATTATTCTAAAGTGTAGAACACCCACAGACCGTCATCCGTGTACATCTAGTACAAGCTACTACACTGTTTGTAAGTGCTGTAAAGTATATACTTAACGTATTGGTTTTCTGTTATTTTCCTTTCTAATGGTTTTGTAGTTTGAGTGTATGTATTATATTATTGTCATTTGTAACATCTTATGAGAAATGTAATTAAACATACAGCTCTTTTAATCACATTTCAAAAATTGGCTATAAGTAAAAAAAAACATTTGAATTACTCAGAGATGTACAGGGTTTTAAGCAAATAACGTTCTCTTATATATATCAACTGATCAAAAAGTGATTTCAAATATATAGAAATGTAATGTAATGTAGGAAAACTTAAAGAACTTTAACAATTGATTGGAATTTGTAATGTTTATTAAAATCGTCGTCGGAATATACAGATATACAGATTATGTAAATCACATGCAGATGGCATACTCTAATATCCCTGAAATCAAATCCATATCTGATTCTAAACTTTGATATTAGTGCTTCAGTTTTTGTCAGGGACGCGATCTAATTACTTAAATGTATTAGAGGCTTATCTGCTCGATCAGAATAAAATGATTTTACAATGCTGTAACTAAATGTTTAAGGTATCTGATCCACGCGTACTAGTACACACTTGTTTTGATTTTGCAAGTGCAGCAACACACATGCGCAGTATACGCAGAATAGTGTTTTAAGCCAAAAAATGTCACATTTTCTCATTTTTTTTGTGAAAATTAGGTCGGTGACCCCCAATTGTTATTGTTTTAATTGAAAGAACATACTGGTGTGCACAATTTCAGTGGGAAGTTTTTGAATCAACACTAAATAATGTCACCTTTTGCCACATTTCCGATAGACCCCTGTACTAATTTCCCCAATAAACTCGAAAAAATATTTTTAAACTAACTCGCATGCAAACACGAGTCCGGTGACCCCCAATTTTTATTTTAAAAATCAGCTCTACATCGATAAAATATTATTCATGCCGGTTTTTACTAAAAATTTTAAGTCAGATCTTTCATGGGCCAGACACAGAAGCATTTTAACTTTAATGTACCGTATTGGCTTCCGTGTTTCTCTTTGTAAATGCGTTGTTAGTTACCTCAAAATCGTCTTTTAAATATCTATATTTAAAACGTATTAATTTATATGCAGTTCATTTCCAAGCATTATTATATTTGACTTTAATTTCTTGTATGCAAGCAATGTGAAGTGATTTCAGAAGTAACAGTAAGAGGGTTAAAGTATTAATTATAAATAAAAGACTGATTTAGAATATCGAGCAAATATATATGTCTTGGTAATTACCATCAGGATAAAATGTGGCCTGCACACGAATTTCTTATTTACTCTAAATAATATTAATACCTTTCTTATCTACTTCTAGAAGAGGACAAATTCTTGTTCTGAGCTATTTGTTAAAATTGTCGCCTTCATAATATGTAAATCATATGCGAAAGATAAGCTCTAATATTCCTAAAATAGGTGGTACCTTATTATTCTAATTTCGACATAAGTGCTTCAGTCTTCGTCAGTGTCGTAATTTGACACGGGCTCATTTCTTTGGTTTATTTGCAAGCTTATCTGCTCAATCAGTTTATTTCCGATTTGGTTCATACCAAGCAATTTCGTGATAGATTTCTATTCGTAACCCACTTCCTTTTTCCGATTACATATCCTAGTTTGACCTATCAATCCCATCGTCATCGAGATTTTTGCTCAGTCATTCGTTAAACACGATTTCCTTTTAGTTCTTTTTAACTAGTGTGATTGATTTGATTGCAGATATTACTCTAAAGTACAGAACTCCTACACATCTTCCTCCGTATGTAGTACAAGCTGTTTGTAAGCGTGGCAAACAAACGTTAAAGCACTTACGTTATTGGTTTACCGTCATTATCCTGGTCTAAGCGTCGCGTCTTGGTTTCTGTTTTTTTTTTTAGTTTAAAATGAAATTAAAGAATCATCTGAACAATTTTACGTGGTAAAATTCAGGGTAGAATTTGCGTATTAACATTTAAGCACTTCAACAGCACATGTTTAGAGCAAATAAGATTTCAAATGAATAAAATATAACGATATGATTTTTATAGAGGGGAGCGTGGCCGAGCGGTTAGAGCACGGGTCTCGTAATACAGAGGTTGTGGGTTCGAGCCCCGGGCCAGGCGGTTTAAGTCTCCTTGTTTCCTTGGGCAAGAAACTTACTCTTATTGCTCCGTGGTTCGGATAGTCACGTTAAGCCGTTGGTCCTCTGTGCGAATGCTCCTTCTTTGGGCACTGCATACAGTGTATACCTGGTGAGTCTAACATTCCAAGACTGGAAAAATGGCTGAACGCCTTCTAAGATTGGAAACACATTTCTAGAAACGAAATGAATAGATTTATTAGTTTTTGGAACAAATCAAGTAAGGACGTAACAAATTAATAATTGCCTATTTACACTCTCTGGTCTATTTAGTTTTTGAACTATGTAGCGTTTTAATTACTTAATTCTTTTTAGTATACACGGTGTTTATTTTGAAACGCTTTTTCAGAAGTTAATATTGTAACAAATTGGCCCGACTTATGACGTCCATCAAAGTATGTAAAAGAGCCCACGTGCTTTTAGAGTTAGAATGTCTCTGATTTCCATCAAGATAATTTCAAATATTGACAGGTGACAGGACATTTTAATACCAGTTTACCACAACGTTTTTTTAAAATTGTCTTCTTTTTGAAATTTTATATCTATTGCAAAACCGATAATACCTAAAGGCCTAGATACACTTCGTCATTATTACCATTTGTATTATCCAGACAACTGATTGCATATTGACCTCGATTTTCTAGACAATATTATCAATCCGCTTAGCTCCAATTGGAATGATAAAAAAACTCACACAGTGGCAAACATTCTTAATGAACATTTTTATTATTGGAGAAATATTAAGTGGTGAGCAAATCTTTTCTTCAAAATAATTTCCACAGTACCTGTCAAGGACAGATAACAGACTATAATGAAATGACCAATCTAATTGTGGTATTGTTTGAAAACAACGATTATCAATGAAAGTAATGTGAATTATCAAAATACTACATATGAGTAATCATTGCAAATGCGCCGTGATGCGAAAAATATTTCTTCATTATGAACATTTGGTAAATGGTAAAATATTTTACACCATAGAAAACATTTTACACCATGAAAAAAAATGAAAATGAAAATGTTCATTCCGAATAAAAATTTAACATAGTGGTGAAAATGTAACACCATGAGAAAAATTCTGAATGAAAATGACTACAAAAATGACGAAGTCTATAGATTAATTTTTTAAGTCAAATTTTTTATATGAAAATCGCATTGTTACATTATGTGTAAATACAAAGCCAGTGGTCAATCAAGTTTTTCATCATCATGCTATGTGAGCTAACCATCTCTACTGTTGCCTCGTCTAGGTGTGTCGCATTTCAGACACCTCCTGGCAAGACAGCGTCGGCATATGTGGTTTCTTTATTTAATCAATCTCAGATAATTACATATCTGCATGCAGGTTTACTTAATCTTTATTCACAACTATACCATGTATACAGTTAGTAAGAGGATGGCAAACTATGGCCGAATTCAATGTCTTGAGTCTATAAGAGCGATGTATTACGATATGATGAAAAAAAGAATCTCTATACTGTTATCAAATAATTCAAAGTGCATTAACAAAAACATTATCTGACAAATTCAGTAAAACATTTATACATAAGACAAATTTAATATTTAACTGAACGAAAGTAAGTGGGTATCCCAAGTACTCAAAAAGAAAGAAAATTTTAAACAGAACTTCGCATGCACCCAAAGCTTTTTCTGCAAGAAACGTCAGAGGTGTATGAAAAATCATCTTATACTATTATTGTGCTGCATTCATTCGGAGTTTAAGTTCTACCGGTACATTAATTCAAGACTACATATTGTGGTGGCTGTGTAAGCTAGACTAATATGCAGAGTTTAGTGGTCTGAACCAATATTGTATGTATTCAATTATCTGATATTATAGTAGTAATATTAAGCTCGGTAGAATTCACGTAAGATTAAGGCTACTGTTCTTTTTCGCAAGCGAGATTGTGGAACGCAAGTTTTTGCCTACTTACATGTCAGCCTATCACAATATTTGGCGTACAAATGGAATAGAGTCTCTAATTTTTACTTGAACCTTTACTAGGGATTTCTTGTCCATATAAATCAAGGACAAAATGGCGTCAACAGACTACTTCGAAAAAGTTCACGCCTTTTTCGCCGAAACATTATATTTTCATGCTGTTCAAACAATTCGATTGTTTTGAAATGTTAATAGATTGTAGGCTTGATACTCCTTACAAATAATTTAAGTATAAGTATGTTGTGTTGATTTTGAATGATAATGTAATCAATCCGCGTTGTTTTGCCTGTAAACGGACGTAAATTACGATTCTGGGATCTCCCCGTTTGAGCTCAGAATTGCATGTTTTTTAATATCCACATTCCTACATTTTGTCTAATATTAGCTTTTTGCATAATTTACTTGAAAATCGAGCATTCCATTTAGGCAATTTTTATGTAAACAAAAGAAAATTACGGCATTCTAATCGCTGCCTCATCGCTGCCTGGATAACTAAGCATGACTTACCCGCGCCATAAGCCACGGTTCGAGTCCCCACAAATGCAATGGAAACTATTTCTCTTTTCATGATTGCAAAATAGTTAGGATTCACATTTTCCTGAGCAGATGGAGAGTATTTACCCTTAATGCTTTTGTGAAACAGACAATACGATTGTATTGTATAAAAGACGGGGAATGTGAAAATGAATAATCTGTTTAAAAAGTCAATTACTAGCATTCAGTGCTATTTTTAATTAAATAAATGTATTACTAAGATTTAAAAAAAAAATCAACTGCTTATTTGGATAATATCTTGCGCATGAATATCTAACCGTGATCATATTATAATAACAGATCGTCTCTTGCAGCCTACCAATGTATCACATTCGGCAGGCAACGCTGTGAATGTTATGAAATGAACAGCGGGTTTTCCTTCTTACTTTTTGATTTGTATTTGAATATTATGACTTTCATCTTCTTGTAAATTACTTATCAAAGGCTGAGAGTAGAAGTATGGGTTAATACTATGGGTTAATATGAAAATATTTTTACATTTAAGCACTTGTTATAAAGGGTGCTCTAATAGAGTTTTTAACTTTGAGTACATGCGTGCGATAAATTAGCACTACCAAAGCAAATTTCATACCATTGTCCACCGAAGAAACCGAAGTGTCAAACAATAATCAATCAGAATTGATTAACTTCATGTTTTACTATATAATTTTTATATGTGACAAGTAAGTGCATAATACATGTAGAATTAAGATATTCATATCTGCCGTGTTTTTCTGCCGCATTTTTTCAAAACCGCAACAGGAACAGCCAATTAATGGCAGACGATTTCTTGTAAGCAAACAATTTTGAATAACTTTAAGATGTATCGCGCTTTCATGATATTAACTTTCTCTTAGCCCCTATAGTATTACCAACATGATTTTTGAACTACCCACTTTACTATAATGATTAAGAGTTACAAGTATGACCACAAAACAAAACACAATTCAGCCAAAAAATGGACCAACCTACAATGTACCTCTTGCTGAAGTAGATTATTTTGTGCTTTTACGTTCATAATAAACACAATGATACCTTTAGAATGATTCATCACAATAAAGCCATGGTTAAAATGTCTCTCCCAAAATAGCATTATACAAGTCAGTACAAAGTGCAGTGGTCAACCCATTCTTTTTAAGGATCATGCTATGCAGGCCAACCCACTCTTCTTTTTCCCTTTTCAAGTGTGTCACATCTTAAAACAAGAAATCGTTGGCGTGGCGCGTGTACTTCCTTGTACTTAATCAAACTCAGACAATTACATTTGCAGGCAGGTTTACTAAATCATTATCATGGTTATTCACGACAAAGCTGATAAGATAAAGTCGGCAAACGAATTCACTCGTCTTGATTCTTATAGCGACGCGCTCCATGAACATATGAATAAATTTCTATCAAATAATTCTAAGAGTATTACTACAAGAACATTATTTGACAAATGCAAATACTCTACACTTTTAAAAAAAAGTCTTTAAAATCACTTTAGAACGGTTTAAAATCACTTAAGAGCAACTGCTTAAGAGAGTTTTTTAATATAACTTTTCTATTTAACAGAGCTTTTCTAAGAAACAAGTATCATTTATTGTTCTGCACACATTCTGATTTCTAGTTTCACCAGATCATTTAACGTTGCATTTGTAGTACATGTAGCTGTTTAAACTACCACGTGAATAAAATAAAATGTGCATGGATTACAGATAACCTTGACAAAAACACCAAATCATAAAAATCTTGTTTTTTAGCAAAGCCGATTAAATATACTTTCAAGTGCAGAAAAAATGAGAGAAATCGGCTGCAAAATAAGTAAGATATGATAAATTTTATAAGCATGTCTCTTTTTTCTCCATTCCAATGATTTTGCTTTACTAAAACAACAACAAATTTATTATTTTGTGCTTTTATCAAGGTCAAGATCGTCTGTAATCTGTGCACAATTTTATTTTTTGGATATAGTATTAGAAATCATGGTCTGAACCGTGCGTTTTTGTCCATCATTAGAGGTGATTAAAAGATATGGACGATTTTATTGTATAAAAGGCGGTAAGTCAATTGCTAGCCGTTAAGCGTTACTTTCAGTTTTAACTAGCGTTAAAATCTGTTTGTTCGCAAACAAAAGTTTATAGAAGAGTATATACTAAACATTATCTAAAACTATTATGATAATTACTTTCTTATTTAAAGACGATAACGTGAAAAATAACATTTCGGGCAAAATTGTATTCAATTTTTTACGAATGTACTTTGGTATGGGATACTGAAAAAGTAAATTAAATACTTTCATGACTATAACTTTAAACGGTCACATGGCTACGTAACTTCGTTAGTACCTTCACCTTCTAAAAAAATGACCTTCACACCGTTTTATATCTGTCAATTGGTAAATACTGAATTTCAAAAAAAGCAACTTCTTTAGTATTTGAATAATATGTTGCACATGAATAAATATAATGGCAATTATCGTCTATGGCACGCTGCCAATGTATTGCATTTGACAGACACCACTGAAATTGTTTAAGAGTTTTTCTCCGATTTTTGTCCCCCACCCATTTTTCATCTACTTGCAAGTCACCTTAAAGTTAGTTAAAGACCATGGAGATTTGAGAAATAGTTTAAATCAGCTCTTTCGGATCTTGGGATGACGAAATTCTCAGCATATAGGAGTGCCATTAAACAAGTTTTAAAACATCAGTATAAGTTTGGGTTAGGATAATGAAATTGCTTTTACAGATTCGCCTGTTAAAGCGCGTTAAGCGTGCTCTTAGAAAGAATTGTCTAGTACGTGCGTTTAAGGTATCAAGGTAATTTGCAAAAAAATAATCCATCCAAAAGAAACCAAAGTGTCAAACAATATAACGATTAAATTAACTGATTAACCCTCGTCTAACCGGTGGGGTGGGGGTTGTTGCAACCCCC
>JXSR01S022281.1:42753-79095 GCA_000969725.1 Ophiothrix spiculata
TTTGACACACTGCCGATCTAAAGATCTATGGTCAAACAGTAATGGCTGCCGTGGTAGCCTACATAGAAACATACAAGCTCAATGTAAGAGCAATGTTAGCTAGATTTTTCAGTCCAATCATTTATTTTTAGAACATTGTCTATGAAGTTACTTACAATATTACATAATAAAGACAATTTGTTGTCTGTTTATTTAATTTGCAGTGTTCTAACAATCATGGATCCTTCAGCCAACCCACAGTTCAAGAACATCTACTATGTGCACTTATGTAAAATACATCAGCATTTTAGAAAGTACAAACAAAGCGTCCTTGTTTTCTTTGGAATGAGTCAAAGAATGTTGATTTGAGAATTGTCTTTAGTCAACTAAACATAGGAAAGAAATTAAAAGGCTTTGCCATTTTTTTTTTGGTTTTTAATGAGTATAAATTATGTCAAAATCAAAATTTACAGGAATTTGGCACTTTTATGCCACAACCAAGTTGTCAAAATGTTCAAAGGGACATGTGTGTAGAAGCATTGTGTCTAATCTGCCAGAATATAAGTTTTCTAGTCAGTATAAAAGAAGAAAAATTAATTTGCTTTGGAGCTGTAGTAACCATGGAAACAAATGGTGTAGAAACTTGCATCCAATGCCTTCTTTGAGATGTTATCATGATGAGAGGTATATTGAGGAACCACAACCACCATGCATGGAAGTTTCAAGTAAACAAACTGTTCATGGAGTTCAACTTGAGGATGAGTTTGCATGGATTGAGGACCCTGCTCACAGGGAGGTAAGCTTAAAAGTGTTGCCAGGGTGATATAGAAGGAAGAGAATGATTTTAATTTTAATATATAATTCACATCATTTCCAAATCCAACTTTACAGGACAGTAGGCAATATTGCAAAGGGTTATCACTACCATTATTATTGTGTTGAAATGGTAACTTGAATGCTCAAGAACTCTTATTTTTCATAAGCCAAAAGTTCAAGGAGGCTAATCAATTTAATCTAGCTATAGATATTTCAACAGCTAGAATACCATCAAGAATGTGGAAAAGCAATATTCCATGCAATTAGGTAAAGGTAGAGATAGAGGGGAGCGTGGCCGAGCAGTTAGAGCGTTGGACTCGTAATCGCATTCTATACATCTGTTGTGGGGTCAAGCCCCGGTTCTGGCATGTCTCCTTGTTTCCCTAAGCAAGAAACTTTACTCTACTTGCTTCGTGCTTTGGAGGGCATGTAAAGCTGTCGGTCCCATCTGAAGTGTTCCTGACACACTGTCGGATGTAAAAGAACGTCACAGGCTAAGCTATGGCTGTTCGAAATAAGAGTAGGGGAACCTTCCCCGGTACCGTGACCGTATGTCAAAGTACGTCATCAACTCTAGGACCAGAGTATCGGCATTTACGTCCAAAAATATGGATCCTGCTGATTATCAACTAGAAGTAGAAGAAGATATCAAGGATGTTTTATTTGCACAGGTCTGAATACCAATCTCTCTGTTAAAGTTGCTGTTTGTAAAGTCATTTCCTCCTGATTATGGCAGAAGCATACATGTATACCACAATTTATATACCCTAATACGATTGCTAACTGCAAACCTGTTTATATTTTTGCAGAAATTGGAGAACTACTTGGAACAAGAAATGAGGTATGTAATTAGTTACTAAAAAAGATTTGGTTAATATGGCTATATTAACAAATCATTTGTCTCAAAGATCAGGTCTCTGTCTTTGAAAAACCTAATATGGATTTTTTTTAATTTTCATTTATTTATTTTAAATGTAGACTTTTATTAATTCTTACATTCCATACCCTTAGTAGCAAGCCCGTGGAGTAGGCCCATTTTAATCCATTCTGGACCAACTATCATGATACTTTTTATAATGCGGCAGAGCTTTTTGAGGCAAATGATTTTTTAAGGCAAATTGAATTTAAGGATTTCTTCCAAAATGGCTGAAATTAGTCCATATCTATATCCTTCTTTTGGTTTTATGTGAAAAATATTTTGAATTTTATATGCAGGCACCAATAGAAATTGAGTAACAAGATTAAAAATGCTTTTTGTTTCATTTATATTTTAGATATACAGAAAAGATCTTGAATAAAACTTCTTCACTGCAGAAGCATTTTATCCACGAAATGCACAAGTCAAGTTCAAATATTAAAACTTTGGATCCATTTTTCAAGGTAAGTATCAAATTCGTACTATTTATAGGTTAATAAATGTGCATTTCATACGCGAGTGAAATGAGACAAAATCAATGCACGCGTGGTCAATTTTGATGCGTCCAATTCACGAGGCCCGTAGGGGCCGAGTGCATTGGACTGCAATCAAAATTGACCGCAAGTGCATTGATTTTTGTCTCATTTTACGAGCATTATGGAATGCAAATTTATTAATCTAATTCATACACGACAGAAAAATAATATTGCATCTTTTGTGAAAAGAAATAAGGCCTTTAATATGGCCATCAAAATCCAAAAACTTCTCTAAACTAAATAAATAATCACCCGACAAAAACAATGAAACATTCATACGCACTAAACGCCCAACACACACACCGGAACGCAACAGGCGCAGTGCATTGTGAAAATCCACTGCACTCCGCGTACTTTATATTCTTGCGTTCTGATTGGCTAGGTGACACGCGCAGCACACGCAGAGTGTATGAATATCAGATAACTCATGTGCACACAGACTATGTGCAATACATTTTTTGTTAGAGATGAATAAAAGAAATGCACATGAGTGTTTTGCCTGATATTTCTATATCAGTATCAGCAAAACATTTGTCAAGAAGGAATTTGACCTTATCCAGCAATCATGTCACATGACTGATAGAAAAAAACTGTTTCAGAAATCAATCTTGTTCCTAAGAGACCTAATATGACAATTACCGCACATTATTTAAAATGGATGGCCTGTAATTGCTCAGGTCGGAGTGTCCATCTTTAAATTTCTGGCCCACACTCCACTTTTTTGTTATATTTGCGGTGTGGGGATGGCCACACCTCCTTCCCCAGGAGTCTGTTACCTTCTCAGCATTGAAGAATGTCAGGACCCATTTGATGCCTTGGTAGAGAGGTTAAGTATCTTATTCAAGATGGTTGTGGACACCACACACAATACCTCTTACATTTTTGCTTTGTATACGGCCCAACACTTAAAAGGAGTAAAGGAGTCAAATGGTTCTCACTGGATTTGAACCTATGAATATCAATGCCCTTTGACTAAGATTTGGAGACTTACTGCTAGGCCATACACTCACGGTCAAAAGTGTTTGGGCACAAAACATTTAACCAGCCATATCTTGAGAACCGTTAGTAACCGTTCATCATTTGCGTCATTTTTTTTTTGGATTTTATATTTTGCATATATAGATCTAAAGAACTCAACAGGAATTGCATTCACCGCATCAGAAAATATGGTGTGCAAAACATACTGTATAGTTTCTTCTGCACATTCAAAAATGTGAGTTTTAATACATAACTGCACATTTGTTGGAAAACTTATAACCTGAAAATGTTCAGTACGGTTACAAGGTGATAACGAGCATTGAATAATAAACAAAATAGGTACATATCAAAAAGTGCGTGTGGTGTATATTTTGTATATGGGCATTTTCACGAAAAAGTGGACATGAGAAAAATATTGAAAAAAGGATGTAACTATTCAATGAAAAATGCTACCACCATATATTTAATATCAAAGAAAGCTATTTTGAAGCTCTTTAAAATGAACTTAATTTTGAAAAGACTGAACAAAGATGTCTATGAAATTTCTTTAAAAAACCTATTTTTTGGTCAAATTTCTTTATTTTTATAATGAAAAGTAGTAATTTTCATTTATTTTTTTCAACCCATTCTTGGTTGTTTACTTGGGTGTTATTGTTCTAAATGGCTTAAATAAGGATCAAATTTACACATGAGGTTGTATTTTTTGTTAATCCTGACTAGGCTTTACAGTTCAGTGCACCCAAAAATCAGCGGACAAATTGTCCTTCCGTTACCGTCCTTCCGTGACCATGATCCCTTCGCATTTCGCATTGTTAAAACTTAACTGTAGGGAATATTTTGATGTGGAACATGGCAAACTATTGCAAAAACACCAAGCAATACATTCAGTAACTTTGAAAATAAAATTTCTTCATAACTTTCATAAAAATTTTCACAAATGTACTCAAGGTGAAAAACCATGTCCGTTTTGATGTCCTTCCGTGACCGACCTCATTAATATGCATATTTTGCGACAGAGGAATTTTTATGAAAAAATTCATGTTGAATATGAATGCTTTCAAGTATTCTCAACTAAATATGGAATTAGTTTGATTTTATCCAATTCAATTTTGGCAATGTATTTTTTTGAAATACAGAAAAATTCTGTGATTGTCCTTCTGTGACCGTGAAAATGCCCATATGGTCTGGGAAATCTGCCATTTTTATGGTAATGGAGCATCGAATATCAGAGGAAACATGGTTTAATTATATTGGATACATATGGCACCTATAAAAACATGAATTTTCAAGAGTTTTGGTCTTTTCGATATAATGATTACGTTTTTGCCGATATTAAGCATGCTCAAACACTTTTGACCGGGAGTGTATATGTCCATCAAAAAGAAAGAATACTCACAATACATTTGAGTAACAAGTGTTCAATTCATTAACCATTTTATTTTAACAAATTAAGGCAATTTTTTTTCAAAATTTTAAAATTTAAATCATGCTTGTTCACATACCATTTCAGAGGACAAATCAGTATGAGTATTGGAGGAAAAGACAAATCAACGGATGTTTCTTGTATTTACGGAGAAGGATTGATACAGGTGTGTTCTTTTTTTAATGTTATCCCAGACAAGAAAAAAAAGTGACATTTTTGCATAATTAAAAAAATGTACATAATTTACTGCATACTACCTGAATCAAAAAAAATTGTGCACGGATTACAGATAACCTGACCTTGATAAATGCACCAACACATAAATTTGTTGTTTTAGTAAAGCAGATTGAACATACTGTCAAATGCAGAAAAAATGATAGAAATCTGCTGAAAAATAAGCCAGATATGACCAATTTTATAAGCAGACCTCCTTTTCTTCATTCCAATGGGATTTATACACATTAAACTTGTGCTTATCACTGCCTATGACAATGTACAATTTCATTCTTTGTCAACTCAATGTTTGATTTTCCTGATTACTTTAACCAGAGATTATGGTTTTAAGACTTTATAAATGTCATAACAAAACATTTTGATTATTTTACATTTACAGAAGAAAAAAAAGGAATATAAATAGGTGATGGTCTTTCACTCTAATAAGGAAAAAAATAAGTGAAATTGATGTAGTAAAGTTTATACCCTCAAAATTTTACATCTTACTAAGTTTCTGCTTGCCTTATCAAATCATATTACAAGCATAAGGAAGCCATAATTACCTGATCCACCAATGGCATCTCTATCAAGGATAAGAACACGGCTGACCAGAAGCCTAGTGGTCATAAACAGCAAGAGTTATGTTTGTTTAATCAAGTTGAGCTAAATTTTATAAATGCATATTTGAATGAATTTCCATTCCTGATAAATAAGATATTCTGGATTCAATTTAATCTTGATTGTTTCATTCCCAACAGGTGATCAGGAATATGTCTTAGACGCAACAGATCTTCTGATACGTTACAAACATCCATTGGATTCCACCATGTCTGATTTGAAGATATCGCCATGTGAACAGTATTCAGCCTGTATGGTAGAAGATAGTGCTGAGAATTATGTTACATATATTGTGAAACTTGGGAGTACTGTTAGCGAGTATGTTGGTGCTATCCCTAGAACTGTTAGGTTTGGTGAGTCAATTAGGTTCTTATTGGATCCAAAATGATTATGCTTTTGCATATCTCAAATATCAATTTTTTCCGGTCTATAGACCATATCGATAACATAATCCACAGAACCGGACGGGGAATCGGAACTCAGAACGAGGCCAAGTATGATAAACACACTACTTGCTCTCGCTCTGAGTTCCGTTCCCCGTCCGATTCTGTGGATTTACCCCATCAACGGCGGGAGTAGGTCAATTATCGATATGGTCTATATGAAAAAGGATGCAATCTCTGGACCTATTAACTATAGAATCGGGGACAGTTCCAGGAATTTCAATGGGGGAAAGCACCATTTTTGAACGACCAAGCAAGCAAAGCTGGGGTCAAGAGGGTCATAAATCCTCTGTAAGAATTTTTGAATATTTATGTAAATATCACTGATTTGCAGACATTTCTGAACATGATGTTCATTTCCAAGGAGTAAATCATTGACGATGACTTGGCGCCAGTGTTCCCGCTAAGTCCCTATGTCGCGAAATTGGCGCAGGAGCTTGAAAATTGGCGCAAGGGTCTCCAAAAACAAAAAGTTAAAAATAGGGTTTTGGTTACACACAATGTTCACTTATTTCAATTTTATTCAGATTATATGTGACGGCTCACCCCGAAAAAGGGGACTTTATAACAGAACACTTTTCAAGAAAATAGGAAGCAATAAATAAAGAAAAAATAGTAAATATTTCTAGCAGATTTTCTGTTGTAAATTTTGATCACCTTGATCAACTTCAACAAGTAATGTGTCATTTTGAAGCTTAGAAAATGCTGTAACAAATGAAATGATAAAATCAAAATCAATTATCACCTGCAAAGTCCCCTCCCCCTTTTTTTGGGGTGGGGGGTGGGGTGAACCATCACATATTCTAAATTATTCTTATTTTGAGGTAATCTTTCCGAAATTGACTATGGCGAGATGTATTTTTTCTTTTATGTCGCTTTGGCGCAAAGTCAAAATCCTTAGCGGGAACACTGCTTGGCGCTCTGCAAAAATAAGATCGGTACTGTCTTGAATCGGCTCCTTTAATCCGCCCATAAGAATGGGTGGAAAATGCATTTTATTAGTACAGGCATTTTGAATAAAAATATTGATGGATATAAAATACAAAATTACAGTTTCTAAGATTGCCTTAAAGTTCACTGCACATTTCTTTAATCATATTTCCGTTTTTACAAATGATGCTGAAATATACCCAAATTACAACTGATAGTTTTGAACATTGTATTTTAATTTATTTATTTCCAGAATTTGGTGAAAATGGTGTTATATTTTATACAAAACCTATCTCTGAAGATAGTATTCGGGCCTCGCAGGTTTGGAGCCATCAGATAGGACAAAGTTCTTACAAAGACAGTCTTGTGTATGAAGAATCTGATGATAGGTATGTATAGCAACCTAGCTCAGCATTTGGACCTCAAAGGATTGGCCATAACAGATAAGGCAAAGTTCCTCATAAAACAGCCTTGTGTATGTATGAAGAATCCGATAATAGGTATGAATAGCAGCTTAGCTCTGAAGATAGCATTTGGTTCTCAAAAGTTTGGGACATCTGATGGACATAGCTCCTCTAAAGACAGCCTTATGTATGAAAACTCTGATGATTGGTATTTTAACAGTGCAGTTCTAAAAAGAGTATGGTTTATACAAACTCTAATGATGAATCACATGTCAAATTGCAAGAATTTTCATAATATTAAACACACTTTAACAAACACAATGTAATTTGTAGGCTGTAGCTTAACCAGCCCAAAATAGCAACATTACAAACACCCAACTTGCAGGCAATTGGATTAGGTGCCTTGCCCATGAACACAATACGTTGGTTGACACAAGCAGGACTTGAACCTAAAACCCATAAATTGTGAGCCTTATCGATCCACTCCGCTGAGCTTTGCATGTCTGGAGACATCAGATCGGACTAAGTTCTTGTGAATGAAATGTATGAAAAAATCTGATGAAAGGTATGCACAGCAGGTCTATCTCTGAAATAAGTAGTCGGGTCTAATATTTTTAGTAGTACAAAGCTCATCCAAAAACAGTACTATTTATAATGACAAGTGTGCAGACAATGCATCTACTCCTCATCAAACAGGCGATCTACTTTGCTATTCTATTAGGCCAAGAAAAAAAATTGTTGTGTTGCCCTCAAGTGGAATTTCTGAAAAAATGAGTCGGTCGGTCGGAAAATATATTTTTTTAAATAATGTTTTTTTTAAAAGCACCTAAATTATGAAATTTGGGTGCATTTTCCACTATTTTCAAAATATTTTCTCAAAAAACACCCAAGCTGAGCAAAATTGGCCCTTTCCCGACCCTAATTTTTTTTTTTTTGAATAGGGTAGGTCGCTGAGGGCAACACAACAATTTGTTTTGGCCTTATTATACTGTAATTGCACTCAGTCTCAGCACACAGTGCAGATGACCAGTGGCTGCTGTGGCACAAGTCACTTATTTTTAGCATCAGTTGAGGTTCTCTCATAAGAAGATTTGTAGCTTGCAACCTGCACAATTCTATTTTTTTTTTTGAGATAAGAGATTTCTGCTTGCAATAGTGTCAATTATTTTCACGCTCCATCATATTAAAAATTACTGTGTATATCATGTACATGATACTATCATTCAGTAGTTATGTTTCTGTATTTCAGTATTTTTTTCACTTCTCAAATTGCCCATATGATATTTCTCGTATCATATACCTCTTTTACAAGTCTGGCTTTTATCACTTGGTTGACTTAAATCCTTGCATCCCATTGGTCGAAAGCCAATTAATATATAGCCGTATTACATATATTTTAAGTCTAGAAATAATCTTGACCGAGTAATCAAAAAGTTATCACGCAGGGATGGCTGCGCGTGATGTGTTTTTATTGCGCGCTTGCAAAAGTCGCGCACGCAAACTTATCCTTAAACCAAACAATACAGTTATATATTACCTGTTTGGCAAATCAGTATTGCTAGTTGACTTTTACCATTTATGAAGACAATTTAGGTAAATTTGAAATCTAATTCTGCATAATTTACGTTTTAATAATAAAATCCATGCCTACACCAAATGATAAATTCGTTACCCCCTGTTTGTTCTTACTCAATACGGAAGATATCTATGGTTGGGTGCTGTATCACATTTTGCCTTCGGCCTCATGTGATACAATCTCAAACCAGTGATATTTTCTGTATTGCATGAACAAACAGGGGCTAAATAATATTGTGCATTTAACCAAGTCTTTAATCTGCCCAGGTTCTTTGTAGATTTGTATCCAACCACAGACGGCCAATACATCTGTATCACCAGTAGTACCATACACACACAGACAGAAATCAGATTGATTGATGTTAACCCATGTCAAGGTGTAGTGATGCCTAGATTGGTGTGGCCAAGGCAACAAGGATTGCAGTATTTTGTAGAGCATAAGGATAATCAGCTCTATATGTTGGCAAACTTGGATCACAATTGGCAAGTATGTGCACACTTTCTCCTTTAAGGAGTACCATTCTCGTTTCTCCTATTTGTCTCTGCAATTCATGTTGATTTTGATCATCTAACAGAGACTTTAAATGAATTGCTTTAATAATATCACTAAATATTTTAAATGTAATGTTAGCAATCTTAATCAGAATGAAGCATCCACATTGCTTGGAACACATACCTCCAATTCATTAAATTAAAGCTCTTTCAAGAGACTTCTCTTTTGTTCTTGTCAGTTAATTTCATGGCTTTGATGGTGTATATATGAAAAAAGATTATGTAATTTTGTGATTGACAAAGTAGCACCTAATATTACTTCACATCAACAGTTCTGAATAAACAGAGCCCATCTGAGTTCCAATTACCATAAAATATAACCATGTTGCTGTTCACTTAGGTTTCAGCGACTGTTAGGTTTTAAATTGATTTTCTATGATATACCATTTTGTATTGCCAGGTTTACAAAGTACCAGTTGAAACAATCCCCTCTAATCCCACATCCAAAATTGAGACTTTATATGAGACTAATTTTGAGAAAGTTGGAGGGATTGAAATTGTTGGTGACTTCTGTGTGATATCTGTGCTAGACTGGGCACAAGGCCCCAAACTTGTGGTGAAATCATTGAAAGAACCTGCAAAACCCCAACAAGAAATCAAGGTATTTTATTGGTGCTCACTGTACTCTATAAACCTTAAAGTATGCAACGAGAAATCAGTCTCTGTTACAAGATCCAAAGCATACCCCTTGTATTCTTCAACATTGTGAACTGGTGGTTTTGTATTGTGTAAAAGACTAGTAATGATTGATTAGGATTGATAAGGCCAAATCACTGCGTATTAATATATTTTTACATGAATTCTTCATAATTTTGAAATTATTTTGGGCTAATTTTGTTGCTAACACATGGAAAAACATTGTAAATAAATTTATTTGAATATTCAGCAAGATTTGGTACCTTGTTATGAATCGAGAAATATGGACTTATTTACTTCCCCGTATGGTCATATTGGTTTTTGTGCGTTAATCGGCTACTTGTTGCATACTTCAAGGTTTATGGAGTATACATTTAGATTAAGATGAGGAGGAAAATTTAAAAATATCACTTGCTAGTGGGCATTATTTTATTGGCAAAGATTTTTATGAATATGTTGTCATATTTATGACATGGTAAATTTGATTACGGTCTGGTGTATAAAGTTCTGATCAACAAATAATTCCAAATTGAGTTTCACACCAGATCACTCAATTTTGGTCAAAGCTGTGATTTTTTCTGCAGCAATACCATTTTGATACCAACCAATCTGCTCTGAAAAAGACTACAAAATTCGGTCTGGGAATATTGAAATTAATGATTTTTGTAATTTATTTTAGGGATCCCAAAAGTATGTTTTAAACTTGTTGTTCAAGATTTCCTGACCAGACAAAAAGTGCTGCAGCATGGCATAGAGAAACAAATGTTGGTTAATATATACATGTATCTTTACAATGTTAGTACCTTTTCATGTGAACTTTTTTGTGCTGTGCTATAACAGTAATTTGTTTTCCATCATTTTTTTTCTGTAGCTTGGCTCATCTATATGTGACATGAATGATGCACCGAATATCAAGCTATCACCAGATGAGTTGTGCTTCAGTGTGACCACCCCTACCCAGCCTCCCATGTTCCATAGTTTTCATCCAGCTACTATGACTGTCAATAAGCTTCCTGGGCAAAAAGAATGTGAAGAATTCAAACAACTGACTTGTGTCAAGACAGAAAGCGTTGGGAAGGTGAGATGGAAAAGTAAAGATGGTGTTTGTGATAGATGTATAAATTAATCTAGTAGTTGGAAACACTGAAATTTGTAATAAGCTTAATGTTGAAACGTGTCTGTTCTATTACAGATCTTTCACATGCAAGCGATCTTTACTGGTCATATGAGAGAAAGGTAGTGTCATCACTGCCTGGACATACACAGAAGTTTCTACCATAGCTCTGTCTAGTTCTTTTAGTGCTTCTCAATAATTTCCCATGTGTTTTCTTAGATCCCTTAAATCTTCATTTCAGATTTATATTGGGAGATAAAGTTGTTTTAATTGGAAGCTTAGGAGTCAACTTATATTTCCATTAAGTTTATTCAATAATTATTTTAGAATTACTATAAATTCAAAAATTCAACCACCTGTTTGTATAATATAATATATTAATATTAAAAACTTTATGTGGGCTTACAATGACAAATCACAAGTCTGTGGTGATTGACAAATTCACATAGTTTGTCACAAAATATATAATTCACAACAAATTCAATATATCTTGTTTTGGAGATGGCAGAATGGCTTGAAGGCATCAAGGATGGTTGAGATGAACTGTAATTTAAAAAATAAAAACTTCAATGTTTTAGCATGTTTGTTTGTCACTCGTAAAGTTAAACTGACACATTCTGATGACCCTGGGCTGATGACCACTCATTTTTACAGTAAACAAGGTTTTCCATCTGCAGCCTAAATCATTTATTTATGATTACTTGTTTATTTACTTCCATCAGGATGGAGCATGCATACCAATTACACTTGTGCACAAAAAAGATGTTGTTCTCCATGGAAGCAATCCATTATTATTGATGGTATATGGTGCTCATGGAAAAGGTTTGGACATGGAGATATCCCCAGAATTGATGCCGCTACTTGAAAGAGGATGGGTCATTGCATATTGCCATGTGAGGTTAGTTTCCATTTTGTTTGGCCATCTTGTGTGGCATTTTAATCTGTAAAATTCTGTAATTGTGTAAAAGATGATGGTCATGATGATTGTTGTCTCTTGATAGGTAACGCTATAATAGGATGGGCTATTTTTGATGTTTATTCATGATAACATGCAAAGTATAAATAAAATTTTGGTTAATAACATTTATGAACTGTTTTAAGGAAACAGATTCAAGGAAACAGTACATTTAATAATAATAATAAGGCTAAATAAAATTAATTGTTTGTCTCAAAGCTCCCGCGCGCGTTAGTTTTAGTGTGCGCGTTAGTTTTTCAAAAAGTCGAAAAATATATTTTTTTTGCCGTTTTTATTTTTTTTGGAAAAATATTCTTCATAATTGGCAAAAATTCCTCATGAACTCCTTTTATATTTACTGGCAACATAAAATCTCTAATTAAATTGGTTCTTTATTCCGTTTTTAATTTTAAAAAGGCCAATCTTAACATTAATTTTGTATCTGACATGTAAATATGATGAGGGAGTACATATGGAACTCTTTTCTATCTAGAATAGCACTCATGACTTCTGTCACACACGAAAAAAAATCTAAAAAAAAAAAAATAAAAAAATAAAACCGCATTTCGCATTAGTTTTTCAAGAGAGGAGAGCTTTGAGACAAACTACTTTTTTAAAATGGCCTAACAATAATAATAATAAAGGGTGCTTTTTCTGGCCAAATCTTCCAAAGAACTCAGAGCACAAAACAAGAACACTACTAACATTCAGGGAAAGCAAGACAGAACAGATTTTTGAACAGGGTTTTGAGATGGCGTTTAAAAACAGAAAGTGTTTGAATACTGCGAATTCTGTTTGGAAGCGAGTTCCATACAGAAGGCGCAGCATAGTGGAACTAACGTTTACCGGCAGTCTTTAAGTTTATCTGTGGAGTTTTGAGGAGTTTTTCAGCTGATGATCTTAGTGTACGAGACGGTTGATTATAGTATAGTGGACGGAAGATAGGTATTGAGGTAATGTGCCTTCAAAATGTTGGAAGGCAAACACGGCGAGTTTGAACTGAATACGAAACTCCACAGGTAGCCAGTGAAGTTCAATGAGGTGGGGTAACATGATCATGTTTCTTTTTCTTAAGAATAAGCCGAGCGGCACAGTTTTGAACTCGTTGCAGATGGTTTAGCTGATCAGCAGTGATACCTGTCAATATGGAATTGCAAAAGCAAGACGAATGATTTATGATTGAATTAACTAGACATGACGTAGCTTTTTCAGATAAATAAGCTCTGATAGAACCAATCCCCCTTAAAGATGAAAATGTTAAGCAGCAGATGTCGTTGATGTGCTGAGACATGGATAAAGACTGGTCAAGCCAAACCCCTAAGTACTTGACAGAATACTGAAAATATATGTTATTATTCAGGATCTGCATTGAATTGCTCTCAATCTGCTTAATTTGTTGAGTTGCGCCAACTATCATCATCTCTGTCTTATCGGGATTAAGCATTAGCTTATTACTGTCCATCCAATTTGATATTGCCATGATGCAATATACCAATGCATAGTCAAAAGTTTATTTTATGCTGCCAAAATCATCAAGGACACATCTTGTTAACAAGGAAAATCAAATATTCAAATCTAAATGTACCAATCAGTTGCGTGCCTGATATATTCAAATGATATGAAAGGCACTTTTTCTTATTCATCTTTCAGAGGTGGCGATGAGCTTGGCAGGAAGTGGACAGATGATGGCAGACAGTTGAAGAAGACAAACACATTTGAGGTAATGTGTAGGAATGGGCTCAGATTTTAATAGACCACTTTTTTTATGTCCCATACTGCATCTTGAAAGTATCTTTTTACATGGACACGATGTCGGACTACCAATCAACATATGTGCAGTCCATCTCTGCATACGCACCACACAGATTTGATTTTGAATAATATTGTGTATTGGGCTAGGTCAATGGTTCCCTTACTGTGTGTTGCTGCCCTTTATAGGGATGTTGGACCTGCCAGAATATCCAAAAATTCTGATGAAATGTTGAATTAGCAGACACCATCAGAATCATGGCAGAATTAAGGCTTGGTGTACAAAGACATTCGCTCGGCCAAGTGTCATTTAAATAAATAAATAAATGTCGGTGCTTATATAGCGCTTTTTCCAGAATTGATCAAAGCGCTTTACATTTATTCCGTTACCAATAGAATATAACCAACTTACGCGGCTGCCTTACAATCACGGCGCCTATTGAGTATATTCCTAGTAACTACCCATGATAACGCTTGGGTCGACGAAGCAATTAGGATTAAATGTCTTGCCCAAGGACATAACCCGTTGGCCGTAGCGGGGCTCGAACTCACGACCTACTGATTCACAGTCCTGCTCTGTTCCACTAGACCACGCGAGCTCCAATGCTCTGACTTATTTGCTAAATTGCTTATTTGCTAGTAAATGTCGCTCTTATTGCCTGAACATCATTTCAATTGATGAAAGCCAATGTCACTCGCACATGTTGCAGTGCTGTGATTATTGAATAAACACACCCAGGAATATTTGGAGACTTCAATTCAATCTGAAGTGTAGCGAATGTCGTGAAATTTGTTAAGTGAATGTCGCTTCCCGTTTGAGCGAAGTTTTCTTGGTAGGGTGAGCTAATGTCACTCGGGCGAGCAAATGTCTGTGGATGCCAAGGCTAACTGAACCAACCTGATTGTGGCCAAAAAAGTTTGGGAACTCTTCGATGGAGTGTGTGTTAAACATAACTTCACTAGTGTGATATTGGAATAAGATTACCATAGTGCTTAAAATGATCCTAAATCTCTTTGATTGATTTCAGGACTTTGAGTCGTGCATCTTACATCTCCACAAGCTTGGTTACTCTCAGCCTGAGTTCACAGCTGCCTATGGCATCAGTGCTGGGGCATTGCCTGTGGCTGTCTTATGCAACAACTCACCAGGGCTAATTAAAGCTGCAATTCTAGAGGTTTGTATCAACTTGATAGTACTAAATTTCAAAATTTTACTGATAATAATTTGGATATATTTAGGAGAGGTGATTGGTTAAAACATGATCACATGATTTCATATGTTTTTAACATGTTGACAAAAGTCTTAAACAGTATTTTTTTTAAAGACTGCTTTGGTTTTTAAAGTACTTCTCTTGTCTGACTATATCAAAGTCAGTATATGTGCAAGCATGCTTAGTGCTACTGTAGTAAATATGATTAATGTAGTAGTAGTAGTAAGCCAATATTTTAAATCCAGTTTTATCCCCATCACAAGGGGGCCGGATTCACCTCACACTCGTGGCAACCGTCTTCACTCCTTCCCTCTACCTCACCCGATTCAATGCATCCTCCCTCCCTCCCTCTACCTCACCCGATTCAATGCGTCCTCCCTCCCTAAACCAACCCTTTTAATCTCTTCCTCCACCTGCATCCTCCAAGTCTTCCTCAGTCGCCTTCTCCTCCTCAAACCACCCACCACGAAATCAAGGGCCCTTCTAAGAACATGCCCTTCATCCTTCCTCAGCACATGCCCATACCAACGCACACTATTTGCCTTTGCCAAACTGTCCATTGCTTCTTCTTCCACACCCAACATCTGCGTCAAGTCTTCAGTCTTCTTCCTATCCCTCAACTTCACACCACACATCGATCTCATCATCACTCTCTCTGCCCTCATTAAAATTCCCATCTCATTTTCACCCAGACTCCACATGTACAACTTCCTCCCTTAAGCTTGAAATTCCTCTTGCATCCTCCTCAAAATAAACACTGCATCTATCGTTCCCTTCTCTGGCATAAACCCAAACTGCATCTCATCCACATCCACTATCCTCCAAATTCTATCCTCTAGAACCGTCTCTACAATTTTCATTGCATGCTCCAACAGCTTCACTCCCCTATATGCACCACAGCTCATTGCATCCCCTTTTCCTTTAAAAAAAATGGGAACCACCACACTCATCGCCCACTCCTCTGGCATCTCCCCTCCATCTTAAACCCTCTGACACAACTCTGTCATCACACCAATTCCTATCTTTCCACTTGCAATAATCATCTCAGTGCTCAACCTTGACGGTCCTTCAGCCTTTCCTGTTTTTATCTCGCTAATTACCTTCACCACCTCTTCTCTATTGACCCTATCAACTGGCCCTTCCACCACATTAGCCTAATAACATTATTTTAAAATGGACAAGTAAAAATTACATATGAATTTTCTACCAATTATTGATTCAGTCAAAGATCTATAATCTCAAAAAAAATAAATAAAAATATTGCCTATTTAGATTAATAAATTTACATTTTGTTACCATTTCGCAATGTCAACAAAATAAACATGAAATCCAAAATTGGCCTATTTTACAAGAGAAAGAATTGATAAGATGTTGTTGATGAACCATTGCATTCCTTGATTCCTTGTAGGTACCGTACGTTGATGTCCTGTCAACGATGCTAGACCCATCATTACATCTCACAACACAAGATTATGAAGAATACGGTGACCCACTAAATGACCAAGAGATTTTTCATACGATCAAGAACTACTGCCCATACTCCAACATCAAAAGCCAGGTACGTTTCTTAGTTGTTATTGAAAATGTATTGTTTTTAACAGTAAAGTCTTGTCTTTTAATCAAGTGCACTGGTCAGCAGTGTGTTGTGCATGTAGGGGCGGGGCACTGAGTTAAGGCTGGGGTAGACCTTCAACTAGCATAAAAAGTTTTTGTACTCTTTTCAAACTAACTGCATGAACCATATAAAAGTAAACATTTTTTTAAGCAGATTTTAAATTGGTGATATTGGTTTTTGACCAAAAATGTTGATTTTGCCCCAAAGATTTCTGGAAATGTTGAACTTATTGCTTTTTTGGAATTAAAAAAAAAAAATTATGTGTTGGAAGGGTTTTTTCAAATTTTTGATTTTTATCTTATTTTTTTTGAAAAATTGCCAAAAATAGGCCAAAAATTGTCATTTTAGTGGCAGCGATGGGATTTTTAAAACTTTTTTGACCTATTTTTAGCATTATTTAAACCTAAGATAAAAATCAAAAATTTGAGAAAACCCATCTTTGACATTTGTGTTTAGGTTCCAAAAACAGTTTATGCCATTTGAAGGTCTACCCCAGCCTTAAGACACTGAATACACACCGGCTCTTGACCTCAAAACAAGTACATAAATCAGAATTGGATAGAAGCATAGTCTGAAAGAAAGTACAGATATGAAACGGGACTATTTGCACCCTAAAAATTTGGCTAAGTTAGGGGATTGCATCACCATGCCTAGAACGACGCTGCGTGAGTGCGTAGTGATCCAGGTCTGCATTCTGTCTTGTGCTACTATTGCTTGATAACAACGCAAAACGCATTGGGTCACTCCAATCTCAAATGTCACAAACGTTACAAACATGTTACGTGTTCTTGACCTTCAATTTGAATGAGCTTTGGATATATCTTCCAGGTATGCAGCATGACGCGTGCCAATATATGGGAGTGCTATTACATTTACAAGATAACTCAAGCTTATTCAAATTCAAGGGCAGGATCGTGTAACATTTTGGTAACGTTTGTGACATTTGAGATTGGGATGACCCTATTACATTTTTCCGCCAAATTATGCATAAAAAAAGAACTGCACTTGACTGGCTCAATAGCCACTGGCTCAATAGCCACATTCTCAGTCAAATGACCATTCTTTTGCCGAACTACAGATAGAAGTATGACATATATAGAAATGTTAAAAATTAGTAACTCTACTCCTGCTTAGGGATTACTCTTCATTTTGTAAAATGGATTTAGGTAGCATGTAAATCATTTTAAGTACTAGTAGGAATTTTTCCTAAGAGAAATGAATGTTATGAGCACTCTCCTTCACAATAGCTATCTCAGAGGTTTTCAAAAAAGAAAACCTCTCTCGTGCTTTCCTTCACTGGAAACAAATTGGCTCTTGATGGAATTTATTTACAATAGCAAATATCCATAATACAAAAGAAAAGCTTTTTTTAAATATTTTATTAAAAAGAAATCCACTACTGAAATGTAGTGTTGCTTTATTGGTAAGCAACGTGGGCAAAGATTTTGGTCATTGATAACATAATGCATCATGTGCTTAAACTGTGCTGGGCAATATAATTGTTAGAGTGAATTTCCATGAGAATAGAGAATTGAAACATTTACTCTTGTCTGTTATACAGCCATACCCATCTCTATACGTAACTGTCGGGTTAGAAGACAAACGTGTACTACCTCAGGTACCAATCAAGTATGTAGCCAAGATGAGGAGGTTGGTGCAGAGACGCAGAAATAGCAGTCACATTAATGACAAATCTATGACTCTCTTGATGGTGCATGATGACCGTGGCCATTTTGCATCTGAAGTTAATCGTTATGACCAGGTGAGTGAAAAACACAAATTAAACTTAACAGATTTTTAAAATCTGTCCATTTCTATAGTTGTTGGATTTAATTCGTGAACGCGTGTTTATAGCAAGTACGCAGTGGTCCCTGACGCAAGCGTATATTTTCAAGTTTTTTTAGTTCGCATGTACGCACAAGGCTCTGAGTACGCGTTCACAAATTAAATCCAACAACAATAGTGTATGTGCTTTTTCAAGGTTTCAAACTTGGGAATGGTGATTCACAAATCTGTGACATCCATAGCAAGCCACCATTGGGTTGCTGTCTGGGCAGCGATTTTGGTCCCTGCATATAACCACCATTTTTGATGTATTCAGACTAAGTAGTGCATTCCTATGACTTTCTACAGTGAAAGTTGTGTAAGATCTTAAATCAGGTCAAAGACCGAATAGTGTGACATTTGAATTGGAAAATATTTTTTCAAATTTTTGCATGTGTTGCCACCAGCGTGTAATAGCCCATTATGTAAGAGTGACTATTTTGTGATTTTCTTCTATTGTTCACATTCCCCCAATGTGTAGTAGGTTGCTTTTTATCATTTTCCCTCATAGTTATTTTTTACTGATTTGTGATGTTTGGTGAATTCGTGGAATAATAGGATTAATTGTTAAATGTCCAGCCAGTATGAGCTGTAAATGCCAGAAACTTCATTTTGCGCTACAGGTGAAATACATGTCAAGGTCGTGATTTGCCAAAATTGATTTTTTGGCAGATTCACAATCCTTGTGCTCACTACAAAATACCAGCAAAGTTTCATTTCAAAAAAATTATCAGAAATGTGAAATAAATCTGTATATTTTAAAGACAATCAACAGAAAATATAGGGCTTACTGATCTTTGAACCTGTTGATCTCAGTTATACGTTTTACTCCCTGACAACATTTGATGGACCATAACTTAACATCTGGAAATCGTGTGAAGTTTATTAAGGTGTCATTTTAATCCTTAAAGCATGGTCTTTGTAAATATTTAAAAAAGTGAAAATGACAAAAGGCGGCATTTATGGCTGCTTTGGGATGGACGGTCACAAATATTTCCTTTCAAATAGTATATTTGTGAATACTTTGCTAAATCTGACAAATTCTTTCAAGACACAAATTGAGGTAGATCATTGATAGCATTATGTTAAGCACCTGGGTTTAGCAAGATTTAAAACAGCAAAAAATGTGTTGCAGTTTTTTAAAAAGTAGAAAAGCATAAAAAAATTGGGTCAAAAAGTACAAAAATGCACAATCCCTGTTAATCCTGTTAGGCAACCAAGAACAGGAACCTTCTTAGCAAACATGACTTAAATGATATGTCATGTGATCTATTTTAATCGATACAATGACCAAAATCTAGGGATTCCAAGTCTAAAATAATTATATTGATGACATGGAAGTTATTTAAATGCATTTTTAACACGAATTCCACTTGAATAACGATGTTCTTATAATAATGAATTGATGATCAGTTTCTTGTTTGTGTATTGGTGAATTGGCATTGAAAAACACTGTTTTGGGAAAAATTGTGAAAATTTTCTATGGATCTTAAAAGCGAGATAGACCATAAAAAGGGTGAATTTTGGTGCTTTTGTGCGATCATGCTAAACCCAGATTCTTACATTACAAACTCGACACCTTCCAGAAAACTAAGTACAAGAAAACAAGAGCAAGAGGTCATCAGCTAAAATTTGAAAAATCAAGATCAGACCAGATTTAAGGTAGTTATTATTTAGGCAACGAGCAGTGGAGACTTGGAATAAACTACCAAAAAGTGCCATAAATGCTCCCACGCTCTTTAGCTTCAAAAAACAAAAACTGTCAACATTGGGATTTTAAATGGGTAACAATGCTCCCTCAACCCAGCCATACTAGCGCACCAAGAACACGAAGAAGAGCACATAGTCAACTAGTATGTTTTACAAGTCCACTATTAAACGGTTTTGTCTTCCGATGGAAGACTTCATCAGTAATGTGCCAAATGATTACTCCAGGATGATTACTGCATTGCTGATGAAGTCCTCCTACTGAAAGCAAAATCATCTAACCATGAGTAACAAAATGGAGTTGTGTAAAACATAATGTTACCAATAATATGAGTTCATAACAGTCCTGATAAACTAATTGAAAAAATAAGGTACTATGGTATTTCTGTTTCTATTTTAATCCCTTCTCAATTTACAGGTTGCTAAGTTCTATGTCTTTTTGTACCAAGCCATGGGTCTTCTTCAATGGTCTTGTCCAGACTGACAATATAACCTTGGATACAACCAGGAGACATCTTGTCACTTTTCTTGAGATGGGAGCTTTAAAGTATCAAAAATGATATCAGTGGATTGTAATATTCCAATAACAGCTCGCAATGTTTAAGACAAACAAGCAAGCAAGATTAAATTCAGAGGCTTTCACTGTATTACAAGAGCTATATTATGTATAGGAATGAATCGTGACTGAGATTTCCTATAACCAAAATGATAACTATATTTTGTATCTGTTATTAATGGCTGTTTTACAAATCAACATATTTTGGACTAATGTAGCCTAACATACATAAATTTCTACTAATATTTTCATTTATATGGTGGTAAAAATCTGCACAAGTTGTAGTTTAAATTGGTGAGTATGACCTTGTTCAAAATTTTATTAATGACATTAATTAACCCACTATGGATAAATCGCATTGGACTTAAATAAAGAAATCAATGAGTTTATTTTTACTGGTTTGCAGGGAATTTCCTTGACATTGAAGTTGCCAAGTTTAACTGCATGCCATCCATATGTGGATAGAGTTGAGTGAAGGTAATACTGGAGTCCTGGGTTTGAATTAGAGAATAAAAGATACAAGTTTTTGCTTTGTTTGTCACCCGAAGGGGATGTCCATTATGAAAAATAATATACACCCATCCATAATGAGACGATAGATTACAGGCAAAACAATAAATCGTATCTTTTATTCTCATTCTTAGTCACAAAATTGAGTGACTTGTAAACCACAAATGATGTAAATTTATTACCAAAAACAATAAACATCATCATTGCAAAAACATACACCCCGATTCAAACATGAAATATTCCAAACATGAAAACTTCCGCGTCGGATGTGTGCATATATCTACAATGTGCCGTGATTTTCAATGCACGGCTCCACTGCATTTGACACTGTCATGTATTGTCTCATAATGGATAGCCAAAATCACACTCAGTGACTAAGGAATCTGGATGAATGTCCAGTGATTCCTGATTATAATGTCATATATGTTTTGTATAGAAAGGCATTGTAATTTCTTTCTGACTTTACATCAGTGGGTAAATAATTTATATTATATCTATTAATGTGTGTGAAATCATGCCAACCTTTTGTAACTATAAATAAATGTATATTTCATATATTTTTGCAGTCATTTAAATTGTATCTTATTTCTTTAATATCTTGTATATATTTTGTAATGACTAGTGTGAAGTGTGAATACAACCAGGTGTTAATATTATGTAAAGGCCTAAAAGGGTGGTACATAAAATTATTTTTCTATTCTATTTCACCATATAGTTTTGATTACTAAGAGTCAAACTGTAGTGAACTAAATATTTGAATCTTGTATTCATTATTATTCATACCAGGCATTTGGATTGGTAAAAAAAACAACATTTTGTTTTTGTTTATTCAATAACTATTGTCCATTCATGAAGGCATTTGTCTGATTAATAATCCCAGACAAAGTTTATTTGATTAATCAAATACATCACTGATAAAATGGCTCCCCTTGGTAGCTTTATATATGGTCACATAAGCCGACCGTTGTCTGGTAATTGGAACAAAGCTGCAACGCCAGTATGACACCGGTGAATGCTTGCGATGCCCGGTTGGCCACCGTTGTCTGTGTTATTGGACCATAACTTCCTGAAGACGTATAGAAGCCGCAAGGTTTAAACTCAGATTATACTTTGATCAACACCAAATAGGCGGGCCTCTTCACATTGTGAATTGATACAGATAAGCGCGTGCGTAGCAGGTCACATAACTGCAGGAGACGCAGCGCACGTTGCACGTCGTGACACGCGCATCAGTATCTACAGCGCGCGTGTAACTGGGATTATGTTTACTTGCGGATGAAGAAAAGCCTCATAATTCCCGCCTATTTAGTGTTGATCAAAGTATAATTCTGGCAGCAGCTCACAGACACTGTCTGGTCTCCGTATGGATGTTCGATCGGCGTCCCCTGAATTTTACCTGCTATGACGCCGTAAACACATTGTAAACTCGCCGAAAGGTTATGTAACCAGGATTTTAAAGGGACTAGCCTAGATTCCACTTAAAATTAAAAACTAATGGAAATGCTCTAAATAAAGTTTCATAATGTAGTGAAATCCAAAAGGTAAAACAAATCTACACAGATAGTGGTTCAAGTTGAGTTGGATTTATCAGATAAAAGATAAAGCAAAGTTCCCAAAGATAATTTGATATATATTTAAAGAGGAACAATTTAATCAAAAATATTCGGTTTACCCATCACAGATGAAGAAACAAGATATTTATAAGATTTGAAAGTAGAAACACTTTCTTCACATAATTTTTTAGCTCCAGAGAAAAAAATTCAAGTTGGTTAAGAATTTCATTTTTCTCCAATATTCCTCAAATTCATTATTACTGGTAGGTTATCAGTGGCGTAGCCAGCACGGGGCAAGGGGGGCAGCGGGAAATCGGGAAACAAGCAGGGGAAATCGGGAAGGACAAGAAAATGAGAGAGCAGCTGCAAGACAGGAAATATGAGGAAAAGCAGAAAATTGTCTCAAGAGACGTGCAGAAAACGCTTAAAACTTTTTTTTTTTGGTTTGTTTGTCAGTTTTTTAAATCAACTTGAATATATTTTGGGTTTTACGAAAATGGATTTGTTGCCGGGAAAAATTGGGAAGAAATGTGCAAACGCCGGGGGAAAATTGGGAAGAAATGTCTTTGCCCCCCCCCCCCCCCCCACCAAAAAGTCTGGCTTCGCCACTGTAGGTTATATTACTACAAAATATGTTCTATTGATTCATGTAAAACATAGGTAGGTAAAAATGTAGTGGGAAGAATCTAGGCCAGTCCCTTTAAGGATAATAGCAAATTTATGCATTTAAAGTCACAAATAACCAACTGGCAAATTTTAATGACTTTTTTTTCAGATTTGTTCCAGTTTACTTGCATATATATATGTTTCTTTCAAGATGGAATTGTATTCAACTATTTCTGTGTTGTTGTAATAAGTAATTGATTTATCACTTACCAATTTTAATGGCCCAAAAACTTTGATTGCCCATAACTAATATGCCTAAAAGCTTTGAGGTCTGCTCCTTTTTTACCAGAACAAAACTGATAAATGATATTCACAATGTTTTAGTTTTGGAGATTTTAAGAATGTTTTAAAAATTAAATTGCTTTGAAAGAAGTAAAATGTATCACGGCACATCGAAAGGGACGTTGCGGCTAAGCATGTTTAGAAATACAAGAAATTAAACTTATTAACTTTACAGAAAATAAAAATAAAAATGTGTGCTTTTTTCATTGTAACTCCAAAAAGGAATGGTCATTTTTTCAAGAACTGTCTCATTTTAAAGCCTAATCAATAATCTTTCAATTGATACGAAAACATGTATTTTGTGAAATGCAGCTGTTGTACCTTTCAATGTGGTGCGTCTATGGCAGAGTATAGATTGCAGTAAAATTTAAACCAGCGGAATTGGAGTTTAAAAACAAAAAAGAAAAAGAAAATCAACTGACAGACCTTATTTTTCCCATTACAGCTACTGTTCCTCAAGAATATCATTACAGGGCATTTCATTTTCACTGCAAGATTTCACCCACTTTTATGTCACACTCTATAACAATGTTTGGCATACATAAAAAGAAGAGTCTATAGATTACACCAGTTGCTTTGACTTTTGAATTTACTAACAGATTCCTCTTTAAAAATGGCAATAAGAATAGTTTTAAAATGGTTAACTTGTTAAGGACATTTGATTAAACGCTCAAAACTGTTTGCTTGTCCTCGACCGACCGATCCCCACGCTGCGACCGTATAACTTTTTGTTTTCAAAATTTTTCACAAAAATCGCGAAATTCCGATGACGAATGCTAGTCCCAGGTATGACATCACGAATTAATATTCATATTTTAATACCAGAGGCCGATTTCACTAACATTTAGCGATGGTCGCTAACCCCGTTTTGATCGCTCACTCCAAAAATGATCGCTAAATAGCGGGTATTAGCGATCGTTTTTGAAGTTTAGAGATCAAAACAGGATTAGCGACCATCGCTAAATGTTAGTGAAATCGGCCCCTGGTCTACCGATTGTGAACATAAACCGGAAAGCCATAAATTCAGCGTAGTTTTCTGCATATTAATGGATGATCGAGCATTTCTATTGCATTTAAACATCAAACGGAACACACAATCTTATTAAAATTGCAAAGATTGTACGGATATTTTTAAGGCCTTTTGAGAAAAAGGCAATCTTAGTCGGGTAAGTGAAACTAAGTTGCCGAATTTTGCATTCGGAGGCGAATTATAGCGTACTTTTTATGCTACTTTTCAACATTTTAATGGATGAGCGAGTATTTCTATTGCATCTAAACATAAAACGGAACCAAGAAACTAATGTAAAGTGAAAAATGTTCTTGAATTTTCATTTGGGTTTTTGAGATAAAAGCAATTTTACCTGGGAAAATAAGATATAAAAAAAATTAAAAAAAAAAAAAAATTCCGACCGACCGACACGAAGTTTCAAATTCAGTCGAGGACAAGCAAAATATTTTTTTTTTGCCTTATTGTTAGCAACAGTAATTTTTAATTAAGTGCTTGACTGTAAAGTTTGGTGTAAAAAGATGTTGGTTGCATGGAGTATTTTATGTTTTGGAAGTTTTAAGATTTGTCATTTTGTGATACCTTTATTAGTATTTGTGCTTCAATCTGGCAATATTTGAGCAAGATCGGATGATCTGAACTGCATAAATTTATGAGATTTGGAATAAAAAGGTGTCAACTTTTTTGAAGCAAACTGTTGAAGCAATTTTGAAGATGTTTCTGTAAATGAAATCAAATAGTCAAAGCTTGTATATAATTCAGACACCCTATCTCTCCTGTATGCCAAAAATAGTGATAAGTAGGTAAGTGGCAACCAAAATAAATGAGAACAAATTAATGTTATTAAATCTTTTGAATTTTTCACCAATTTTTATTCTTTGGACAGTACAGTAACTTAATACAAGGCCCATGATTTTACATGAAGCAAAACAGCAACTGGCAAAATGGGTCATTCATTGAGTTTCTATGGCATGCTGATTAGACTGAACATTTTGGATTTTTCTTTAGAGTGATCCAAAGTATTAAATCCCTCCCTCAAGACAATTCATGGTTCATATTTTTGGAATATTGAACACAATAAAAAATACACCATTTTTGGTATTTGTGGAATACCCGATTAGAAAGGAAGCCAGAAATAGTAACAATTTTCTTGCATTTATTACAGATTAAACACAAGAAAACCATAAATCAAATTTTAGACAAGAGAAAGTCATATTTATGACTCAACTTATCAGAACTAGTTGTAAATAATAGACTTATTAATGCTACACAGAGTTTACTCAAATTATCAAATTATATCATTTGGTACTTAACCTTCTAATTTACTCAATATAGAAGTTCTTTATAAATATGAGTGCAGACAACATGGGTCCTAATTCAATTTAAGCTGTGGGGCTACTTTGATTAATTTCTAACAGCGCATCTAGAGCACTGAATTTTGACACAACCAAAGAATTTCCACAGAAGTCTGGTAATTTGGAGCAAATTACCCCTTGTCTCCTATTTTGAGCAATGGTAGACATCCTAAGTGGTTTGGTACAACTGGAATAACTGCTCCAGTCATCAATGTTCATGGCTGAAAACACATTACTGAATAGCAGTCATTGCAGTCATGTATAAAATATAATAATGGTGTGAATACTCCCAAGACCCAACCTGACTTAATTATGGACCCACGTTTATACCAAAACGTTGGGTATAATATGCTCACTAGTTCAGAATATTAAATCTGACTAAATTTCAATCCTGATTGACATGGACTGCATTGAACCACAGTTTGCATCCACTTCTGTACATATACAAAAAATTCCATGATATACAAATATCAGATGTGTTGATCAGCTCACAAGACCTGCAAAATAAGAAATGGTAGAAATTGCCCTGTTAGAATACTGTTACATGTATACAGATAATACAGTATGCCGAACCAAAAAGATTTATTGCCCACGGTGTTCATCCATGAATTTTTTGATGAAATCCCTTCAAAAAATCATAGAGTAGGAGGGCTCTAGAACATCTGATATTAACAATGTTTAGAAATCATTCTTCTTTAACTACAAGTCTTCATTTTGGAAGGGCTCCTTGGCTCTCCCTTAATGGTCTCTGAATATTATTGCCCAACCAGTTGCTAATGGGGTAAACTTAATTTGCTTAATTGACAACATCCCCAAGATTTTCAGGAGTAAATTACAGCTCTCCTTCAATTTTCAAAAATGAATCCATGTACTGGGAGTTCTTACTTCTACTATATTGTTGCAAAAGGGTTTTTATTTTGCACAAAAAAATCCTGTTTGGTGCGCTCAAAACTGAGATATCACGCTGTTTTAAAAGCATGTGTCAATCAACAGTACTTATGGCTTGCATCTGACTTGGTCAAGGGACATCATTTCCATTCTGCATATGATGTTTGGAAGTTATGGTAAACAAGGTAATTAATTTTGTTGCCTAATAACAGTCTACAAAACAGCACACCCAACCCACTCCAATTCTTGTATCCTGGCTGCACTTACCCAAGTAATCATCCATGAGCGTTCCAATGGCAAACTGAAAGAAGGAGCAAAGATATGTATATATTTTTATCATTCTTATATTATTTGAGTTTTTTGAAACATTTTGTACCTAGTTTACACTAGACCAAAAATGTATTCAATTTCAGTTAGATCAAAATCACTTCCAACGATTTGACCAGGTTTATTTAGTCATAGTCTGAATGTTGTATTAGGTCATAATCCAGAAAAATGAAGAGAGTAATCTAATTCTTCTTTTGTAGTTGTAAAAGTTCCATCAATGAAAATGTTCAAATGCCGTTTAAATCGTCCAATGCAAAATGTCAATGTACAATGTAGCTCTGCACTGATGCAAATACTCATACACGTAGTCACATCTCACCCTAATTGAAAGATTTATTAATCATGCTGCTTACTATAACATTTGACTAAAAGGCATGGGTATCTTGTGCAGAGAGATGTGCTTAAAATTAGAAGATTTAAATATTTCGAGGTACATATTTACAATATTTGAAGTAACCTCAAACTTTCAAAATATAGAAATCTAAATATTTTATTGGCAGATTTGACTAGATTTCCTGGAAAGACATCTTTGACACTACAATGGGCATCTATGTTTACTTACAATATCTGAAGCGTCCACTCTGGTTCCAACAATCTTTAACCTGATCTCATCATCTTGCTGTATTACAATGTCCTGTCAAGATACAAGCAGATCTTATGAATATTAATAAGCAATGAATATTAATAGTAGAGAGAAAGGACAGACTTTTACAACAGGTGGGTTACATAATTCAAAGTACAAACAGTAGCAAAATTGTATTGGCAACACATTAAGAAGTTCAGAAATCTAAGATTGTGTAAGGAAATGGTAAGTAGTGCAAATCTAGAATACAAACTAAGGCAATAATGAATGCACATTTTTTAACTTGTAGTATAAAATGGTGAACCTGAATATATTAGTTTATACCAATTATCGGGTTTTTATCACTTTGATTATTTCCCACAGGCACCTTAATTTAACTTGAGAATCAGTTGAAATCATGATTAGCACTTTGGTTTACATTTCAGGCATCAAACACATGTACATCCTTTTCATCTGCATTAAAGGAGCCCTGTCCAATTGGGTCAGCATTTTTTCAAACTTTCTGAGATTCTGATACCAAAATGTTCCTCATATTTTTCTCATTGCCCATGTGAAATTTTACGGCTGAAACATGTTGCGTTTTGGAGATTATTATTTACACAGTTAAGTATAGACAAATGAAAAACACAAAATTGCTCATAAAATCAAAACAGTTGTTCCGATTTGACTGAAATTTGAAATTGAAGCATCTTAAGTGATGATCGTTCATGACATTGAAAACTAAAATTTGGACCATGTACCTTTAATAAATTATTGGATCATCCCCTGTTTCTTTTTGTAACAATTAAGGATACAAACACATATGATACAGAGTGATTCATCACACATCAACAATGATGCATCCATACAATGCGTCTGCATATTTTTATCATGCTGGGATGGCTAAAAAAATGGGTTCACATTGGATGCGAGTTGTTGATTTGTGATGAACACATAGATTTACACAGGCATGAGAATGATTTTTCATTAAAATATCTGAATTTGGTAAAATTTAAGCAAAAAACCTCTAAAGTGACTAAATCGAGTTCCAAATTATCTGAATTTGGATGATTTTGGATGACAAAATATCTGAAATCAGATAATTATCTGAAGATTCTCATGCCTGTTTACAGGGGAGATACCAGGCTTTGTATATCAGCCCCTGTAATGGCGTCGTCAGCCATGTAGCTCATATTGGGGGTATTCAGGTCCACTCAGTTCCCACCAAAATCAACTACGAGTGCTGAGACTTGGTTACGCGTAGAGACAACCTGTGCAAATAATACTTTACGTGAACGACACGCCAACCTGCACGCAAAGCGTGTGTGCGTGTTTCAATATTCGCGCATTATGACAAGGTGCAATGCATCATCGGCAAGCTATCCGCAAAAACCCAAATACCCCAAATTTTGTCCCCATGTCGGAATAAAAATGGCGGTGTGCCTTGTATCTCCCCTGTAAATCTATGGATGAACCACTCTGTAGCATGTTTGAATCTCTTTCAAAAACTAACAAAATGTTCCTGAAAACATATTAATATTATGCAGAGAGAACATTTCTATATTGACAGAAATCTTTCTTCATAAAATGTTTATCAAAACCTAAAGCAAAATACTAGGTAATGCATTTTTTTGCTTTGCAGTTAGTTTCAACTGCTTGCACAGTGTATATACTCAAAGTTCTTGAAATGTGATGATGAACAGAGCATCAATTTATGTGTGCCACATACTTGCATTTAAATTCAGTGAGCAAAGTGCCATGTGTGATGTGCTCTCAACTGTGTGACTGGTAATTAATCAACAGTACACTACTGTCAAAGAAGACGAGGTTTTGAACTAAAATTGAATATCACAACTTGGTTATTTTAACTCCCAGTTGTCGACTTACCTCATCTTTAGTTTTATAACATGGTGGATTTGAATTGGGGTCAAACTCCATATCGGCTGGGATGGACTGCAACAAATGAACAAAACAAGCAGTTAAAACAACAAATTTGTGTTGACATAAGTCTGTGATAACTACAAGAACACTAAATGCAACCAAACAACTGTAACTTCTCAGTACAAGCATTCATGCAGCCCATTTTTTTTAATATAGATTAAGCTGCAGTAAAAATATTTGTGTAATAAGTTACTAATAACGGATGAACATATTACAAATTACCAATGGTAGAACATATTACAAATTACCAATGGTAAAACATCTGATGGGCTTACATGCAACTGACAACCTACATGATTAGAACTATAATTCCAATCACCAACGCAATATTTTGTCAGATAACAGTTACTTTCCTGACTGATCCATCCAGATGATGCTTATCAGATCATAATGCTCAAAAGTGGTTTGTACACTATCATTAATGAACCATTTTAATTAATTCTAACCCACCAAAAGGCTCTAAATCTAGGGAAAATGAATTAAAATGTCACACAATTTTGCCCAAAAATGTCATACATTTTGATTTTTTTCTTCAAAAATACAGTTTCCAATTTGCAATATAAAATTCTTGTAACCTCCTAAATGAAGATACCCCACTAGGTAACAATGTGCAACAGTAACAATGATGATAGATCTTGTACTCTCTTAACAGTAATGCCATGAAACAATCACTTCTGGTATTTATCCAATGTGCCTTATGGAATTACCCATATGAAAGGTTTGAATTTCTGTGGAAGGCCCTACCAAGTACCTCCACAACTCAACGAATACTTACATGTCTTGAGATGAAACATGATAGAGGTCCAATTTCTGTGAAAAGGCCAACCTGAAAGAAAATTAAGCAACAACTGTCAAAATAAAATAAAAAAATCATCAATCTCAAGTCAATAATTTGATTACAATCATTTTAGCATATAAGTTTGAAATGATTGATGACAGCCAAAACAAATAATATCATCTTTTATTCTCTAAATAAAATAGTAGTAATACAAATCCTTGCACATAAAGGTTGTCAAGTCTGAGAAGACAGTGTCTAGAAAATGCATTTGATATGCATATGAACTCCCCTGTTGTTCAATGATGACTCAATTGCAAAATATTTGTTTTCAAATCTAAAAATTGAGATTTGGAGAAGTTTGAGGGTTCTTTTGGATCCATTTTTTGGTTTGATTTGGGAGCATTTCCTCAAAAAGAAGGGAGGGGGGTGGTGACCATCCCTCACCTCTCCTCTGGTTACAGGCCTGGGATGTATGATGCCAATATAGGATCCAGTAACTAGGATCCAGTCTATATTCCATAGATTGCTTACCTTGTTGACTTGTGTGACTACTGCATCTACTACTTCACCTTTGAATGGTCTGAACACAATGGCTTTGTACTTGACTGGGTACATGACAAACCCTCTGCTAGGCTGTATCATGCCAGCACCAATGTTATCGATTGTTGTGACAGCAATTACAAAACCATACCTAGAAAATCAAACAGGATTATGTTTACAGTCCATTATAAGAAGATCAACTTCTCATCTGAGTTGGATCATGCCAGCACCTATTTGTTGTTGAATTAGGCCAAAAAAAAAAAAGTTGTTTGGTTGTTCTCGACCGCCCGCCCCTATTTTTCGAAACTGGAAAAAAGTTTTTACTGTACAAAAGTATACCGAGCCTAATTTTCAGATTTCCAAATAAAGTTTTTGAAAATATTTTTTAATACTGTTTTTAAACTTGTGCAAAGAGATTTTTCGGTACAGTAGACTTACTTGCATCTTTACGTAGGCCTTAATTTGGTGTAACTTTGACTTACATTTGAAAAAACATTAAAAAAAAAAATCTGCCTGCCCGCACTTGCTCAAAAAAAATTGTGGAGGACAACCAAACAATTTATTTTTTTGGACCTTAGAGAAAAAAAGTGTTAACCAGAAATATAGACCCATACCATACCAAATGTTTCACTGATACACCCCCCACACCAACACTGATGGGACATACACACAAATCAGACTGACATAAGGTCTTTCCCGATTCTATTGGACGACCGAATATTGTAGGTAACTTACTTTCCAGTACACGTTCCTTCAACTTCTGTAAACAGTTTCTGTTTCACTGTGTTCAGGAGATTGGGTCCAAAATATCTGGGATGGAGGAGAATCTCGTGTTCCAAGGATATCTGTTAATTGTAGGAGAAATATAAAAGTATAATTTAAAATTTAGCTAAGCCATTATGTACTAGTCATTATTTTGTCTTATACAAATTTCAAAAAAAAAAAGTTCTCACAAATCACAATCCCCTTGGCACCGATGTATCCCCAGTGTGTTTCTTGAAAACCTGAAAATAAAAGTTATGGCCATGTGTAAATGTTTAGATGCAATCATCACACTTGAACATACTGAGCACATTTTCATTTTAAATACATTGACAGCACAAACTGTAGGCCTTACAAGTAAAATGGGCTAGACTTGAAACAAACACTCTGGGCTCTCTGCATTTAACCATTTAGGAGATTGCAATAAATTTTGTAAGGTTACTCATAGTGGCCCTTTACCAGAAACCAATGAAAAAGTATCAGAAAGTTGCAATAAGTATTAGCATTAACTTTTATCATCAAAAGCAGTATGAGGGCATGTAAGCCGGGGGAAACATGTTTACCATCCCAATATCAGGGCAAATTCATGCTTCGTCCCTATCACCAGCAATGGCGGCGCAAAGAATTCTAAAATGAGGGGTTATATCAGTGGAGGCAAATGAAACAACTTAGGGCAAATTTATATGAGCAAAAATGGTCGCAGGAAAACTGATGGAATTGTTTTTTTTAAATGCCTCAATTTATAACCTTGTAATTTGAGGAAAACTTTGGCTTATTTTGTAGTCCTGCAATTGACAGGCTTTTTGAGTATCGATATGTCGAAAGACAAACATTCGGCATGTCAATAACATTATCGATAATCACAGTTTGTATACATGCTTGAGTTACCAGTAATAAGTGTAAGCTAAGGTAAAACAGTGAAACCTACATGCATTGCACAAAATCAAACCTTTGGTTTGGTATGTTATCATGAACATTGACAAATTCGCAATTTGATCATTATTAATTAAATTGTTAAAAGGTATCTATGGGGGAATGATTGAGTTAGATTATAATAGTCACCTCAGTTGAACTGTTCTTTCAATGATGCCGTCACCATTTTTAATGCAAATCAAAACCTCAACCACAGAGATTCACATTTCTGGGATTTACTTCCGGTACCAACCTATTGGCAACCATGTGTGTTTCTACAGTAAAAGAGCTTTTGATGCGCAGTACTGTGCACACATTTAATAAACAATGGACAAATTCGGACTGTAATATTAGCTTCTGTGAACACTTGAACTCGGATTGAATGTAGGCGGCCTACGTCATTCCAACGTTTAAGACGAATGTTATGTAGTCTATTTTTTGGCCTCGGCCTTGACGTCGTTTAGAACCAATATTTACTACCATTTTTGCATCGACATGTCGAAAGTTTTGTAAATATTGCAACAATCGATACTTCTAACAATTAATGCTGTTAAAATACCTTGGAAGAGTTTTTTCAATACACATTGAAACACTCAACAAATGAATGTAATGAAATTCACTATACTCTATAATTCTTGAAGTAAGCTACAACTTATACAAGCAATCAGACTCTGTTACAACATCCATAGCATATCCCTTGTATTCTACAAGATTGGGAACTGGTGGTTTTGTATTGCGAGACTGATAATGATTGATTAGGATTGATAATAAGACCAAATCACTGCGTATGAATATTTGTACATGATTAGTTCATGATTTGGTATTATTTTGCTACCAAGTAGACAAACATTATATACAGTAGAAACTCATTAACACCAAATCGTCGGGCCAAGAGTGTGCTTTTGTGTTAAGCAAATTTTGAGTAAACCATAACTGTACATGTACGCAGTGAGAAGGCATTATCAAAGCGTTAGCAAGAAAAAACCCGCAAACAAGTGAAAAACAACTCTGTGATAAATTATATATACAGTATTTTTATAAATTTATTAATTAACTTTTCCTGTGTACTGCATCATGTAACTCGATTGTTCCATGCGTAACGTGCACGATCGTTGACGTTGGCCCTCTTCTCAACAAGCAACTCAACTCGCCGGTATGGATCACGTGCTGTGCCTGTGGTAGACACAGCCAAATCTGAGTGAGGCACTACACCAAATACTTGATATTTATCTCCTATAATGCAAAACTGTGACATTTTGAGGTAATGTTTTGTATACATATATAAATTGACACTTTTTAGAAAATGATGTATATTTCTTAAGGGAAACCATTTTATAAACTCTGGTTTGAGGTAGTGAAAAGATAAGATTTTCTTTTTTGAGGTTTTTTAGATGTAAATTAAAAAATTGCTTAAAAAACGAATTTTTGACAAAAAATAGTGCAAAAAACAGCCATTTTGGGAAAAAAATTCATTTTTGGTCAAGAAATCTTTGGATGACAACGATTGGCATCACATGACATGAACTTCAAGTGTTTTCACACAAAATGAAACATCCAAATCATTTTGTTGTGAGCCCTGTTTTTTAGCCGGAGCGCTGCGAAAATGGGCATTTTGGCTAAAAAATGGTCAGAATTTGAGATTTTTGATGACAATTTTGGCTAAAATTTTTTTGTGTGTAAAATTTGAGTCTAATTTTTTATTTTAACTGTCAAGAAATGTGAATATGTTCAAATAAACAATTCTAATAATTTAAAACTTTGTTGAAAATGGAAAAACATTTTTTTCAACACTACATCACAATAATCTCATGTTTACATGGAATCCTATGAGACGAATTATCAGAAAATTTCCCCTACTTTTGCGACACAAAATCGCCCATAACTCGACTTAGTTAGGAGTGATGAAATTTGCTGATTTTGGTGTCATTTTCTTTGTTATGAGATCTTCTTTCCATTTCATGAACGTTGATAGAATTCTAAATTTTAATGTTTGTGCCTATTATTGTTTCAAATAAATTTCGGACATGAACATGATTTTCGAACGCAGCCACTGCGTATCCATAAGCTGTGACGAAAACGGGACACCGGGAAGTACGCAACACCGTTTCCAATCAGTAATCCACAGTGTCGTGACATCGTGCGTGCCTGAAAAGCGTTGTGTACTCGCGTAAAATGCACACACAATTGTGTTACGTAAGGCTCTAAATTTTTGTGTCCGAGAATTATTTGAAACAACAATTAAACCTGTGGCTGTGGCTGTGCTGTGGTAAACGAGTTGTTGGCTTTCAGTAAACCACAATAGTTACAGTAAGCATCGTTCTTCAAAAACCCCGCTAACAGAAAACTTAATTCTTAAAAATATCGTGGACATTTCAAAGGCCATATTTGTATAAATTGTGCAATACCAATAACCAATGTGGCAAATATGGCACCTTTTAAAGTTTTATGAACAAAGCTTACTTACGTGAAAAAACATTTTGATTGTTCCCTTTCTTGAATTATTGATCAAAATTTAGGAAGAAATAATGTTTCCTTATCAAATCATACTTTTAACGAAATACAATTCAAGAAACTGTAGCAAAAATAAGGACTTTGTGAGCTCGTTGTTCCAAGCCGGTTCAAAATTATGCAGCTCTGCCAGTAGCAGTAGTTATTATACGCTGGTCCCCTGCCTCTTATGTCTTCAACAACTCCACACTGGGCAGTCTGAGCCATACAGTGAAGCGCCCACATCGAGGGTACCAGCGTATAGTTATTATAGTTTTTCGACAGGCTCTTTACAAATTTATATTTTTTAATAATTACTTACCAAATAAATTTCTCAATAATGAATTCTAATGAAGTTAAAAAAAATATACTAATTGTTTTTTAAATATTTAGATTCCAACAAAATTATTTTGATATAAAATTGGACACAAAATGTATAGTAAAAGAAAAAAAAAGTTTCAACTTTATCCGGAAAAGGTCGTAAGGTCAAATGTACTTCTTCACTTGTGATCTGTACAAGAAAACAAAATAAATGAAAATGTGCTAAATTAGCTATAATTATGTTGTCTAGATTATCAAGTTTAAATAGATTATGTTCCTGTGTAGCTGTGCGTTCCTCTGTGGCGGTGAAGCCAGTGGTAAGTATAATTTAGTGTAGTAAGCTTAAGAACTTGGACTGGTTTCCAAATTCTGCAGTACTATCATTGATAAAGTCTCTGCCAGAATTTAGCGATAACAGGCTAACGCGACTTTTGACATTTCCTATTGTGCCACCACGTAAAACTGACTGACTTTGGACACCAGTTACAAGTCGAAGGAGACGTATTTTGTTTAAAGTAATAAGTTTTTCAGTAAAAAAATGTTTAAATTTATCATAAATACCATTTTTTTGCATATCCGTGCAGTATTTGCTAAAAAACAAGAGTTTTCTTACACGTTGTTTGATCGCCGCTTTCGAAAGATCGTTAACCAAATTGGTGAATTTGCGCTATATACCGGGTTTGACATCGGCACAAAATGACG